>PVKB01006562.1:0-58210 GCA_004027205.1 Ctenodactylus gundi
CCACCCTACCCCCCGTTTCACTTTGTTTTTCGTTTTAAGTTCCATGAGATAGTTGTGATCTGGGTCTCTCATATCAGAGAGACCATTCGATGTTTCACCTTCTGCTTCTGACTCACTTCACTAAGCATGACGTTCTCAACTTTCTTCCATTTGCTTGCAAAAGCCTCCATGCTGTTGGACTTTATAGATGCATAGTATTCCATTGTGTACAAATACCACAGTCTGTGTATCCATTGGTCTGTTGATGGGTATTTTGGTGACTTCCATATTTTCAGCTCTCACTTTTTAGTTTTAGTTTTGATACAGGGACTCAAGTGGCCACTAAGTTACCCAGCCTGTGCTTGAACTTGTGATCCTTCTGCTTCAGCCTCCCAGAGTGAAATGACTTTCGTATATCACTGAGAACCATTGGCGTTGGCAGGAAAAACTTTTTTTAAAAAAATTTATACACATAAACATAGAAGAATGTACTTGTCACTGATTTATTCAACTATATTTACAGAGAAAAATCACTCAGACCTAACTTTTATATAACCTAATTGAGAAACAATGAAACGCAACTGGTGGGGCAACCCATAGCTAGGCAACCCTCTTCAGGGCCCTCTTCCAGTTAGCAGAAGCCTTCACCCCTCTGTCCTAGGTTCCTAAGTAAAGCACACTCCCTGTACCTTGAAAGAAAAAAAAAATAGCTGCCCGGATATCCACATGCAAAAATAAATAAATAAATGAAATTGGTTTCTTATTTTGCATTGCATGCAAAAATTAACTCAAAATGTACTGAAAACCTAATCCCCTGGCATGGTAGTGCACACCTGTAATCCCAGCATTCTGGAAGCTGAGGCAGGAGGGTCACAATTTTGAGTCCCATCTTGACAATTTATCAGGATCTTATCTAAAAAAAAAAAAAAAAAAGCTAAATAAGGGTGTCACTTAATGGCAGAGTGCCCCTGGGTTCAACCTCCAGTGCTACAATAAGTAAATTAAAAAATGTGGAAAGGGCTTCTCCAAAGAAGATGAACAGAGGGCCAGCAAGCATACAGAAACATTCTTCAGGGCTGGGGGCAAAGCTCAGCCAGCAGTGAAAGCTCTTGCCTAGCAAGCACAAGGCCCTGCATTCCATCCCCCAGCACCACATAAGATGGGTATGGTGGTGCATACCTGTAGTTTCAGCACTCAGGAGGCTGAGATAGGAGAATTGCTATGTGTTCATTTGGGAAATTGACCTGTAGTTTTCTTTTCTTTGTTTTTGTTTTCATTGTTGTTGTTGAGTCTTTGTTTGGTTTTGGTACTAATATATATTGGCTTTGAGGAATGAATTTGTTAGCTTCCTTTTTGGAAGAGTTTGTTGAGTATTGGCATTAAATCGTCCCTGAATTTATGGTAGAATTCTGCTGTGAATCCTTCAAGTCCTCAGCTTTTTATAATTGGAAGTGTTTTTGTTATGTGCTTAATTGATTAGCTGGTTATAATCTATTCAGGTAATTTATTTCTTCATGTTTCTGTTTTAAAGGTCGATACATGTTTGGAAATCCATCCATTCCTTCTAGGTTCTTAAATTCACCACAGTACAGATTTCAAAGTAGTTTCTTATAATCCTTTGGATTTTGATGCTGTCTGTTGTGATTTCACCTTTTTCAGTTCTAATTGCATTGATACAGGTTTTATCTTTTTTTCTTTTTGTGAGTTTAGCCAGAGGTTTATCAACCTTATTTATCCTTTCAAAGAACCACTTTGATTATTCTGTTGATCTTTTGAACTTTTAAAATTTTCAATTTTGTTAATTTCTTCTCTGATCTTTATTAGTTTTGGGGTTGGGTTGTTTTTAATATCTTGAGCTGCATCATTAGATTATTTGCTTGGCATTGCTCAGTTTTTTGTATGTGTGCTTGTGTGGCGATGAATTTCTCTCATAACACTGCCCTGATTGCGTCCTGAAGGTTGCAATGTGCTTCCATTATCACTGGCCTCTAGAAACTTAAGAATTTCTTGTCTAATTTCTTCTATGACCCACTCTTTGTTCAGCAATGAACTATTCAGTCTCCATTTGTTTGTGTAATGTCTGTTGTTGCTATTGTTGTCGACCTCCACCTTCATTCCACTATGATCTCATAGTATACATGAAATTATTTCAACATTTTTTATGTTTCCTTAAGCATATTTTGTGGCCTACAAGGTGGTCTATTTTGGAGAATGTTCCACGAGTTTCTAAAAAAGCTGTGGGGCTGGAAGAATAGCTCCGCAGTTAACGTGCCTCTCTAGCCAGCTAAAGGCACTGGGTTCAATTCCCTAGCACCAACATAAACTGGCTGTAGGGGTACACATCTGCAATCCCAGCACTCAGAAGGCTGAGGCAGGAGGATTGTCATGAGTTCAATGTCAGCCTTGGCTCCATAGTGAGTTCAGGACCAGTCTGAAGTGCAGAGTGAGAACATATTGCAAATACAAGAGAAAAGAATATATTAATCGTTATTATATGAAACATCCTACAGACATTTGTTAAATCTACTTTTTCCCATGGTGTGTTTCAGCTCTTTGTTATTTATTTATTTTTTTTTTATTTTTTGTCTAGTTGACCTGTGTTCCTGGGAGAATGGAATATTAAAGTCTCCTATATATGTGTAAAAGTGTGTTATAGTCTGTCTGTTCTTTTATGTCCAATAGCTTTTTGCTTGTTTAGTCCAGTTCAATATGCCATTGTTTGGTACATAAATATATACTACTGTTAGTTCCTCCTATTGAATTGTTCCCTTTACAAGGATGAAGAGATTTTCTTTGTCTCTTTTGACCGATTTTGTCTTAGAGTACACTTTGTTAGCAAAGAGAGTACCTACTCCTGTTTGTCTTTTCTCCTCCTGTTGACTGGAATATGGTATTCCACCGTTACACTTTTGTTCTGTGTGGGTCTCTTACAAGCAACATACAGTTGGATCATGTTTTTAATCCAATCTTCCAATCTATGTCTTTTAATTGTTGAGACTGTTGACATTACGAGTTAAACTTGTTCTGTAAGGATTGAATCCTGACATCTCCTAAACTTCAGATGTTGATTTTTCTCGTTTTCTGTTTGCTTAAATATTATCTCTGTCACGTGTATACTTACCTCTGGTTTTGTTTTTTTGTTTGTTTGTTTGTTTTGCTCATCCATCCTCTTTAACCAGCAGGTCCTTAAGAAATTTTTGTAGTGCTGGCTTGTCATAAATTTCTTCAGATTTTCTTTGACATGAAGGACTTTATGTCATTGTCAACTTTGGATGATAATTTTGCAATATAGGAGACTTTGTTGGCAGTTGTTTCCTACTAGGGCTTCAAAGACTTTCACTCCAAGATCTTGTGGCTTTTAGAGTGTGTTAGAGTTTCTATTGAGAAGTCTCCTATCATTCTGATAGATTTGACTTGGTAAGTTATTTGCTATTTTTCTCTGAAAGCTCTTAGGACTTTCTCTGTGCACTGGATGCCTATGACTTTTGCTATGATGTGTCTTGGGGAGCTTCTGTTTTGGCTGTATCTGATCGGCGTATAAGATGCCTCTGCCACTTGTGGGTCCATTTCTTTTCCTATGGGAAGTTTTCTCTTAGGATTTCAGGGAATAAATTTCTTATTCCTTCATCTTAGATTTCTATTTTTTCCTTTAATCCTGTCATTCTACAGTGAAGCTTTTTGGAGTCATCCAGCATGTGTTGGTAACCATTTCCATATTGATGTTGAGCTCTTTGAACATCCTCAAGGGTTTGGCCCTTGGCTTCCATCCTGTCTTCTAGTTCTAAAGTTCTGTTCTCATGTTGGGTCATTCTGTTCACCACACTTTCCAACAAGGTTTTTAATTCCTGACTATTTTCATATTTTTTAACTGTTTAGTGAATTTATCATTCATTTCTTAAATCTATTTCTGTAGTTCAGCTAACCCCAAGCTTGTTTCTTCGTTTGTCTGACTGGGTGTTTTGTGATTTCTCTCATTGAACTCTTTAGTTATTTTCTTAAAACTCACTAGATATCCCAAGATTGTTGTTTACCTCTATCTTATATTCCTCCAATAATTTGAGCAGGTTATTGTGTGACTATTTTTAGCTCTTTCAGTAGTTTGAGGAGGCTATTGTTTGAATCTGTCTTGTTGCCCTCCAGTAGCTTATCCTTTCAAAGTTTTTGAGGTTTAACTCCTCTTCTTTCGTGACAGGGTCTCACTCTGTTGTTCTGGCTAGTCCTGAACTCACTATGTAGTCCAGTCTGCTCTCAAAGACATGGCATTCCTGGACTAGGCAGGCTGGGAGAGGTGAGATGAGGAAGCAGCTGGGACAGAACTGCCCGCACTGTGGATATAAATCCTTCATATTTCAGCCCTTTTATAAACAGATTCCTTCCCTCACTTATTCTACTGCCACTTCCGGTGGGTTCTGTCCTTGGTAGATTTCTCAGGCCCCAGTCGGTTTCCTACCATGGTTCACCGTCTTTGTGCATTGGTGTCTCCGTGGCCAGCACGGTTTCAGGGAAGGCCCAAGCCACACTCTGATTCTCTCGGCTGCCTGTGCTGCCACCTCTGTGACCCGGGGGAAGGTTCCAGCCATAGTTTTCAGTTTTCGCAGCACCTCAGCGGGATCTCTGACTTTCCTGTTGATCTGGTCCTGTTTTCTAAAGTTCCATTCTCACTCAGAGCTGAACCTTTCAAGTATCAGTATCAACTTTCTGGCTTGACCTGTGCATGCTACATAGTGGGGGTCTCACACAGTTGCCGTCCTACCTTGTCTCAAATTATTCTGATGTGAAACTAGAGTACATAATTTTTAATTCATTCAAATCTTTGGATCTCTCATTTTGATAAGGTTCTAACCACACATTGATTGACATACCATGAAATGTGTTTTTACTCAGGCCTGTGTACAGACCTGTTATCTCAGCACTTTGGGAGGCTGAACCAGATGGATTGCAAGGTTGAACTAGCCTGGGCAACTTAGTAACTTGGTGAGATTCTGTCTCAAAATAAAACTTAACGAAAAAAGGGGGCGGGGGGGCTCAGAATGTAGCTCAGTAGCTCAGTGTGAAGGCCATGGACTCTATCTCTAGTACAGAAAGAACAAAAGAAAGAAAAGAAGCAGCTTGGTAGTACAAACCTGCAGTCTCAGAACATTGAGAGGCTGAGGCAGGAGGATTGCAAGTTTGAGCCCAGCCTAGACAACTTAGCAATTTATGAAGATTCTGCTTCAAATAAATAATAAAAAAGGGCAGAGGATGTAAGTCAGAGTGAAGGCCCTAGTAACACACACACACACACACACACACACACACACACAAATACATTTGGAAAATCACTCACCTAATATCAGTATATATATATATATATATATATATATATATACACCCCATCTTTGTATATACTACTGGTTTTGTTTTTGTTTTCGTGAAATTAGGGGTCAAGTCTAGGACCTTTGCACTGAGTTACATCCCCAGCCTCTGCCTCAGAATGCTGGGATTACAGGCCTGTGCTACCCAAGCCAGCTATATATATATATATATACACACACACACATATATACACATACATACACACATACATACATACATATACTACCAACTTGTATCTAGATAAAAATGTAACTAATACTAACTCATTATCTATATTCATTATCAAATGGACTGGTTCCAATTATAATGAAGTATATTTACAGTTTTTTTTTTCAGAATTGGGATTGAATCCAGGACCTTCCCACTGAGCCACATCAACTCCATTTCACTTTATTTATTTATTTATTTATTTGTGATACTGGAGATGAAACCCAGGGCATTTGCACTGAGCTATATCCCCAGCCAAGTTTTTAATCTTTATTTCAAGATAAGGTCTCACCAAATTGCTAAGGTGCTCAAGCTGAGCTCAAACTTTCCATCTTCCTGCCTCAGCCTCCCAGAGTGCTAGGATGACAGGTATGTGCACCAGGTGTGGTTCTTATTTAATTTTATTTCAAGACAGAATCTTACTAAAGTACAAAGGTTCCTAGGGTGGCCTTGAACTTGCAATCCTCCTGCTCCAGCCTCCCAGAATGCTAAGATTTATAGGCCTGCACCAGCATGTCTGATTTACACAAACTTTTTTTTTAATTGTCTTTTTAGGCTCTCTATTGCCCAAAAGAAATCATTTGTCAAGTGGTTTGGGTAAGGGTACGTGCTATAGTTAAGGAAGCTAGCAGAAATAAATGAACCACACCAGTATGAAAAGTATGACCTCACTGACCAAGAGTTCCAACCAACCATCCCAGATAATAAATGCTTACTCCTTGGAAATTGCTTTTTGTCTTTTCCATAAGTGTTTTCTCTTTAGTCATTGAAGTATGAAGACACTTTATTCTCTCTCGGCTTCCAGCAGAACTCCTTGTGCCAGGCCAGGCACATTCCATTGCCTGTGCCCTGTACTAGTAAACAATGAAATAAACATCGGAGGCTAAGTAGCTCTTGCCTCATACAAGGAATTCAGAAGTGTCTTTGGATAAAAGACAGCACCCGAGTATAATAGTGGAATTGTCCTACTGTGCAGAGTATTATAACATCAAGATCAGGAGGTACACGTCCTTGTTGTGGGCCCTTTTATGGGTCAAATTCATGTGCTGAGAACAGACATGGCATTTTAAATAATGTAAATTTATGAAGATTGGAGATGTTTTTTCCTCCCGGGAAATGAATACATCCTTTATATAATTCCCATGTCAAAGGATAACAGTGAATCTTGTGGAAAGCCAGGCTCTAAAATATTCACTGTTTTTAAGCAGGACCAAGTTGTTTTCAGAGTTGGTTAAAAAAAAAAAAATCTCTGTTTAAAACTTCTATTGCATATCCCAAGTACAGCCTAATACAAAGATTCTTACAATTCTATGGCAAGTGAGTTACTAGGTGAACAGGCTCACATCAAATGGAAGGGAATAGGAAAGGAGAAAGGGACATGGACTGGTAAGTATGGAAATTACACGCTAGGCTGTCAGGAACACACTCATCATTCGGTCTTGGAGAAAAAGGGTGGATATGGGTGGGGATTGGCAAGCTAGTTTATGACCAAGGCAACTCTAGAACTGATTGCAAATCTTTCTCTGTCCCAGCCTCTCACCTTCCAAGCAAGGGAACATGAGATTGTGTGGTCTAACTCATCAATGTACAGTGTGGCTATTGGAAAGATTCTACTCAAGCACCATCTTGGTGAGCCACAGCCCCTAGCTTCTTCCTTTGGAAGGCAGTAGGAGATAGCCAGGCATGGTGGTTGTTATCCCCCAGAGACCACCAGGAGACCGAGGCACGTACTCAAGAGTGTACACCCAAGGCTGAACTGTTGCCAGGCAAGTGCTCTTAACCACAGAGCTATGCCGCCAGCCCCTATATTTGGAATTCTGATTAACATTTCTAATTAATTTTTCATAAGGAAGCAAAGCCTTACCAAGTTTGTTTAATCAGTAGGTAAAAATTGTGTTTGTCTGCCACCTGGAGGATTTATGAAAAATCGCAAGTAACAAATCTTATTGAGGTAAAAATATTGCTGTATGTGTCGTACTGTCTTAATGTGTAATAATGGCTGATATGCACATGGACACACACAGTTTTGGCTAGTGAGATACTGGAAAAACTGTGGATTAAAAGTAGAAGACAGCCTGCCTGGAGCTATGGGAGGCTGAGACAGTAGGGTCAAAGTTTAAGCCTATCCTGGGCAACTTAGTAACTTAGTAAGACCTTGTCACAAAATAATTTTTTTAAAAAAATGGGGTGGAATGTAGCTCACTGAGAAGGCTCTGGGTATCTTCAGCAGCAGGGCTGGGCTTGGTGGGGCACTTCCATAATACTTGCTCTCAGGAGGCTGAGAGGAGAGGGCTGTCATAAGTTTGAGGTGAGTCTGGGCTACATAGTGAGCTCAGGATCATCCTGGACTACAGAGCTGAGATCCTGTTTCAAAAACAAAAACAAACAATTTCCAGTGCCCCTCCACCCCCCAAAAGTAGAGGATAATATAGGTATGGGCCAAGTGGTGCAGGCTGGTAATCCTAGTGCTCTGGGAGACTGAGGCAGGAGATTCACAAGTTTAAGCCCAGCCTAAGCACCTCAGAAACTTGAGACCCTGTCTCAAGTAACAACAAAGGACTAGGGTGTAGCTCAGTGTGAAGGCCATTTATACACACTTCTGCTATGATGCAATCTATGCTTTGCTAAAATAACTTTACCTTCTGTAAAGTGTGCACTTAAAGAGGACAAGACAGGTGTGGTGACAGATAAAACCTCATCACTAGGGAGGCTGAGACAGGATTGTGAATTTGAGCCCAATCTGGGCTGCCCAGCAAGTTCAAGACCAGCCTGGATTACACAGTGAGATCCTCTCTTTTTTTTGAGACTTTGTTATTACTTATCTGTTTAATTTTTATGTACATATTGCATCTTGATTTTTACTTCCCTTTCACCTTCTCCCTCTCACTCTCCCATCTCCTTTCTCTCTCCACAAAGTCTACCTTCTCACTTTCTCCTATATTTCTTTTTTATGGTTTGGTTATCTTATATTAGACAAACCATGTGGCAGTTAACTTTCTGTGTATGAATCATTTTGCTAAGCATAATGGTCTCATAGTGTGTCCAGCCTTAAAGGCAATGTTAAGAGAAAAATTCAGGTGCTGGAGGAATTGCTAAGGGGTTAAAACGCTTGCATAGCAAACTCAAGGCCCTGAGTTCAATTCCCCAGGACCAGCACCACTTAAATCTGGGCATGGTGGTGCATGCCTATAATTCCAACACTCGGGAAGCTGAGGCAGGAAGATTGCTGTGAGTTCAAGACCAGCCTCGGCTTCATAGTGAGTTCAGAATCAGCCTGGACTACAGAACAAGAGCCTGTCTCCAAAAAAGAGAGAAAAATTCATTGCCATATAAGCACACATAAAAAGAACTGAGCAATCCCAAATAGTACATCACACTCACAAACAGGCATGTCAACTAGACAAAAAAATCAACAACAACAAAATAGAGCTAAATCACACCACGGAACAAATGAAGTTAACACATATCTACAGCATGTTCTGTCCAAGATCAACAGAATACACCTTTTTTCTCAGCAGCCCATGAGACTTTTTCCAAAATAGACCATATCTTGGGCCATAAGACATGCTTAAATAAATGCAAAAGAATTGAAATAATTCCCTGCATACTTTCAGATTCTGGTGTAATGAATGTAGAAATTAAAAGCAAAGGAAACTACAGAAACTATACAAATCCACAGAGATTAAATAATACATTATTGAATAAGTGATGGATCACAGAAGAAACCAGGGAAGAAATTAAAAACCTCTAAAGTAGAATGACAATGGAAGCACAGAATGCCATAGTCTATGGGATACGATGAAAGCAGCAATAAGAGGGAAATCTATAGCGAGGAATGGTCATGTAGAAAAAACAGAGTAATCTCAAATAAATAATCTAATGATTCAGCTCAAAGTCCCAGAGAAAAAGAGTAAACCAAAATCAAAAGCAGTAGGAGAGATATTGTACTAGTTAGAACAGGGATTAATGAAATTGAAATTTTAAAAAATACAAAAGATTGATCAATGAATCAAAGAGTTGGTTCTTTGAAAGGGCTGGAGGAATAGCACAGTAGTTAGAGAGCTTGCCTAGCAAGCATAGAAAGAAGCTTTAACAAAATGCAACATCCTTTCATGATAAAAATCCTGACAAAAACTGGTACAGAAAGACCTTACCTCAAGCTGACAAAAGCAATTTATGACAATCCTAATGCCAAGATCATCTGAAATGGGAGAAAGCTGAAAACATTTACTTTAAAATCAGGAACAAAACAAGGGTATCCATTTTAACCACTCTTTTTTAACACAGTGCTGAAAACCGTAGAGCATTTAGGGAAGAGAATAGAATAAAGGGAATATGCATGGTAACTATCCTTTTTTTTGCAGATGATGTGATTCTTTACACAGAAAACCCCCAAAACTCCACCAGAAGTCTCTTAGAACTAATAAACTCATCCAGTTGCAAGATATAAAATCAATACACAAAAATCAGTAGCATTCCTCTTATGCAACAATAAAAACACAGATAAAGAGATAAGAAAAACAATTCTATTCACAGCCTCAAAGAAAATTAAATACCTAGAAATCAACCTAATTAAGGAAGCAAAAGACTTTAAAACTGAAAACTATAGTAGTCTGAAAAAAAGAAATTGAAGGTAATATTGAAAAACAAAAAGGCATCCCCTGTTTCTGGATTGACAGAACCAACATTGTCAAAATGTTCATATTACCAAAACTGATACATAGATTCAATGCAATCCCCAATCAAAACCAACAGCATTTTTCACAGAATCAGAAAAAAATCTCAAATAGGTAATGATCCAAAAATTTATATGGAACTGGAATAGACCCAGGATAGCCAAAGCAATTCTAAGCAACAAAATAAAAGCAGAGGCATCACAATACTGGATATCCCAGCTGCGGGGTGTGACTTGGGGCCTGAAGAGCTTGTCTAGCAAGTGCAGGGCCCTGTGTTCAATTCCCCTGCACCACATAGGGTGGATGTGTTGGTGCATGCTTGTAATCCCAGTACTCAGGAGGCTGAGGCAGAAGGATCACCATGTGATTAAGGCCATCCTGGGCTAAGCAGTGAATTCAGGATCAGCTTGGACTACAAAGTGAGAGCCTGTCTCAAAGAAAAAAAAAACCCAAACTGGACATCAAGTTATTCTGCAGAGCTACAGTGATTAAAAAGCACATGATACTGGCACAAAAACAGACAGGTGGATCAATGGACCAGAGTTGATAATGCAGACACAACCCTGAGTAACTTCAGCCATCTGATCTTTGACAAAGAGGCCCCAAACATACAATGGAGTAAGGATAGCCTCTTTAACAAATGGTGCTGGGAGAAAGAGCCGCACGCAGAAGAATGAAATCAGACCCACCACTTTCACTGTGTACCAAAATCAAATCAAAATGAATCAAAGACTTAGACATTACGATAGAAACATTGAAATTGTTGGAAGAAAAAGTAGGCAAAATCCCTGAAGACATGGGCGTAGGCAATGACTTTCTCAAAAAAATACCTAAGGCATAAGAGATAACACCAAGGATCAACAAATGGGATTATATGAAATTAAAAAGCTTCTGCACAGCAAAGAAAACAATCAGCAACCACCCATTGAATAGAAAAAAATATTTGCCAGCTACTCCTCTGAAAGAGGACTATTATCAAGAATATACAAGGAACTGAAAAAAGTAGACGCTCCAAAATAAAGGACCCAATAAAAAAATGGGAATCTGGGGCTGGAGGAATGGATCAGTGGTTGAAGCACTTGCCTAGCAAGCACTAAATCAAGTGTTAAGTACCCAAATTTGATTCCCCAGCACCACATAAACCAGGCATGGTGGCACAAGCCTGTAATCCCAGCACTAGGGAGGCTGAGGCAGGAGGACTGCCATGAGTCCGAGGCCAGTCTGGGCTCTACAGTGATTTCGGGACCAGCCTGTGCTACAGAGTGAGACCCTATCTCAAAAAAAGGGGGGTGGGCGGGTGTGATTTGAAATGAATAAACAATTCTAGGAAGAAGTTCCTTGGTTCCATTTAATGCCAGTAAGAATGGCTGCTATTAAGAACTCAACAAACAACAAATGCTAGTAAGATTGTGGAGAAAAAGGAATTACTCTACATTGTTGGTGGGACTGAAAACTGGTATAACCACTATGGAAAACAGTATGCAGATTCCTCAGAAAAATGAAAATGGACATTCCAGTTGATCCAGCTATACCTCTTCTGGGGATCTTCTCAAAAGAGTTAAAGTCATCATACAAGAGTGATACATGCACACCCATGCTTATAGCAGCACAATTTAATAATAGCTAAATCTTGGCAGAATCCAATATGATAAATCCGTCAACAGATGAATGGATAAAGAAGATACAGTATATTTACACAGGAGTACTATTCTGCCATAAAGAAAGATGAATTTGAGTCATTTATAGGAAAATTGATACAAATTGAGACCATTATGCTTAGAGAAATGAATTAAACACAGAAAGTTAAATGTCACATGGTTTGTGTAGAGCAAACCAAACTATAAGGAAATAAAAAAAGAAGTGGAATAAAGCAAGAAGACAGACTTTGTGGAGTGGGAATGGAGGTATGGGGCAGCTGACAGATCAGGAAGAGGAAAGTAAAAATAATCAATATGCAATACGTAAATATATTAATTTCTCAAGTCGAATTTTATTGTGCTTCACAAATACATGCTAATAATGGAACAAAAAAAAAAAATAAGTAAACCGAAGCTAAAAAGTGGTCTGGAGATGTAGCTCAGTGTGAAGACTCTGAATAATTTTGGGGAAAAATGATTGAATCTATGTTTTTCTGAATTACACATCTAAGTAGGCTCAAAGGTGACTTTCTTTGTTATTGACTATGTTGATCTTACTCTCAGTCAACATAACAAAAGACTGAAATTCACATACATATTCGTCAATAGGGTTCAGTAAACTTACGCTACACCCACATGGCACAGTACTATTCAACTTAAAAAAAAAAAAGAATGCTAGCTACTGTTGTGAGGCAGGCCTGTAACTCCAGCATTTGGGAGGATTGAGTTTGAGGCTACCATGGGCCATATAGCGAGCCCCTGTCTCAAAAAAAGATGAGAATTAAATTTTGTTGTTCTCTGATTTACTGATAGTGATTCCCATGATAGATTAAGTGCAGAAAAGCAAGTGTGGAATTGCACAGTAATTATGGAAGAAATAAGTTAAAATATATACATTATTCATTTTCACAAAAAGAACATTGGAGGAAATGGGCATGATGGCACAAGGCTTTTGGGATCCCAGCACTCTGGAAGTTGAGGCAAGAGGATTGCCGTGGGTTCAAGCCAGCTTGGGCTACGTAGTGAGTTTCAGCACCAGCTTGGAATACAGAATGAGACCCCTTCTCACAGGAAAAAATAAAGAAGCACTGAAGAAGCCTATTGTGCTAGCATGCAGCTATAGTTTCACCACTTCAGAGGCTGAGGTAGGATCATCACATGGTCATAATTCAAGCCCAGGAGTTCAAGAGTAGTCTGGGCCAAAAGCTAAACTTCTGTCTAGCTAAATAAACAGACATTGGTGAGGTTTATTTTAGTTTTTTAGTTTATTCTTTGCTACTGGGCATTGAACCCAGGGTCTATGCCCTGAGCTACATTCTTCAGCCCTTTTTTGTAGTTTTGAGATGGAGTCTCATTAAGTCACAAAATTACCCAGGTTGGACTCAAATCTGCCATCATCCTTCTTCAGCCTCTCGGAATGGTGGGATTTGTAACAGTCTTGTGCAATCAGCCCCAGCTGGAAGGATTATACTAATAAAAATGTTTACATATTTGCCATGAGATTGAAATTGGGCAGGTGGAAAGGATAAAATGAAGTCAATATAGTATTGATTCTTGGACCATGTAATTTTTTGTTGTTGCAGTTTGAGACAGGATCTTGCTAAATTGACCAGGCTGGCCTGAACTGGATGGAGATCCTCCTTCCTCTGTTTCCCTACTGCTGTTATTACAAGTGGGTCAACAAGCCCAGCTACTAATGCAGTATATTCTATGAGGTGGGTTTTTTTTTTTTGTTTGTTTGTTTTGTTTTGTTTTGAGACAGGGTCTCGCTCTGTAGTCCAGGCTGGTCCTGAACTCACCGTGGAGCCCAGGCTGGCCTTGGACTCAGAGCAATCCTTCTGCCTCCGCCTCCCGAGTGCTGGGATTACAGGCTGGCGCCACCACACCCAGTTTATGTGATGCTGGGGAATCGAACTCGGGTACTTACCACTTGACTTAGCGCTTGCTAAGCAAGCGCTTTAACCGCTGAACCATTCCTCCAGCCCCCTAATGCAGTATATTCTAAAGAAAAAAAAAAACCCTAAATCTTTAAGTCTCATTCAGTAAATGTATTACTAATATTGCAGTACCAGTATTTTAATTTGGCGGGCAGGTGTAAAAAGCTGAGCTGAAACTCAGGATCTCCCAGATTTCCATACAACAGGACGTAGAAGTAGTAAAAATTAATACGGACTTCACTTCTTCCCACCTCCAGAGACCACAGCAAACTTCCAGTACAAAAAAATTTATCTGCAAAACACAGGAAGCACGTGTATTTTGCTTCCCAAGACGGTTAGTTTGCAGTCAGGCGCTACCGCGAGAAACAGGTTTTCACGGTTTCGTAATAAAACCTCAACAGGCGCGCAAATCCCAGGCCAATAGCTTCCAGCTGCCCAGACCGTCAAGGGTAGCTCGACAAATCCAACCCGAGCCTAGCGTCATGACGTCAGCCCGTGCATTGGGCCGGCCCTCCCGCCAGGATCTCTCTGCGCCTGCGCGTCCTCAACAAACGGCGAGTTCCGCTCTTAGCTCCGCCCTCTAGCCCGGAAGTTAATACCGACGCGGCTCCTCTCCTCAGCTTGTAGGGACGCAGCCATTTTAATTCATATCTGAGTGGGCGGTGGCGACTCGTGTTAGCGGTCTGGCTCCGCTGGGGAGGGGGTAGCCTTATTTTTTAAGGGGTTGTTTTTAGTTTATTTTTTTTTCTAGCTTCCCGTTGCCGGCCAGCGCGAGCGTTGTATTTGTCTGAGGCCATGTCAGGGGACGGAGCCACGGAACAGGTGAGGAAGGAGAGTGGCGGGGCCTCGTGGCGACCTCTTCTCTCCGAGTCCGTGTCCGACCGACTCCACGGGTGTTGTTCGTGGAGGGCACGAGTCCGGGGCTCTAGGAAACACGAGGGGCAGGTGAAAGGGGAATGGACGAAAGGCTTTGACTGCGGTTTAGGTTTTATTAGCCCACCTCGTAAGCGTTAATACGAATAAATATTTGATGTTTAGACAATAGCTTGGAGGCGTATACGTCCCGTTCAGATTCATGGAAATAATCCGGTTGGTGTGCCTTGTTAGGGTCATTTTGGTGTTCGGAGAATGAACTGATTATTTTAACTTGCAGCTTTCATTTAGAAATAAAAAACTCGACGTTTCCTCCGTCGGCCTCCCCTTCCCCGACGTAGAAATGGAGAGGGTACTAGTTTGAGAAATAAATTGAGACGAAACTAATTTGGAGAAAACAGACCCCTTGAGAGGGGGAATGTAGAGAGCAGTCTGGAAGTGGAGCGTGGTTGAACTGAGGCTTGGGGAATTTCGTTGTGGTTTACCTTTCTAGACACATTTTACTTTCGTTTCTGCTGGTCTACAAACAGAATTTGATAAATCGAAAACGGCAAGACCGTGTTGCTCCCTGTACACAAAAACATGCAGCAGTAGTAGACCTGAGTGACGTTTACATGTTTATAAAGTTTCAGATTTTTGGGTGGATGTGATTGGTGTCTTGCTCTTTATATTCTGAATCTTAAAGGTTAGTAGTATTTATCTTGTAATGTGAAGGAGAAAAATGATTTTTTGAAAGACAAGATGTCATTAAATGCGTTTTTTGATCTTAGTTCTAGTATGTTTAGATAAATACAGTTTGTAAAATGGAGGCTGGCTAGCCTGTAGTCTCTTTCCTGAAATTTCCCATTGCCATAGCTGCGCAGTACACTTAGGCTTTAATTTTTCAAGCCCTCGGATTATGCCGTGGAAATTGTTATTGGAGGTTGACGAGATAATTGGAGAGACGAGATAAAAGAGAACTATTTATTGAATAATCTGGGAAACTAGATTTTATTATGTCTGGAAGGTTGGGGTAACCTGAGTGTTACGTTTTCTTGAATGATTTTAGTCTTGAAATCTTTGGAATTTATATTTTAAGTAGCTTTAGGATGCCCAAGAGTGCAATCTTTATTCGCAGTTTGATTTGCCCACACTTTTTCTAATCAAGTATTTTATCATATGAAAGCGAGGTAGTAGTGTATGAGTGCGTTGAGGTTTCATTAAAGGTGTTGATTTTTTTTTTTTTTTGAGACGGTCAAGCCTGGTCCTGAACTCATGTACTCCAGGCTGGTTTGGAACTGAGGGCAGTCCTCCTGCCTCAGTCTCCCAAGTGCAGAATTATAGGCACGTGCCACTAGATCCAGCTAATCTTTTATGTGGTGCTGAGGGAATTACTCAGGGCCTTGCATAGGTTAGACAAGTGCTGTAACCTCTGAACTATGCCATCAGCCTGTGAAATTTGTTAATTGTTAAGTTTATCTGAAATTGTAAAGACATAGAAATATCATGGTCTTGAATTTATAACTGTGGTGCTTTAGTAGGGTTGGCTGGTGATGAAATATTCCCCTATTTTGTTGCACAAATTTTAGAACGTTGAAAATGTAATGAACCAACTACAGTACAAATTTCACCAATAACCAACCAACCTTTGTTATTTATTTATTTTATTTATTTATTGGCCAGTCTTGGGAGTGAGCACAGGGACTTTCCTGTGAGCTACATTGGCAGCCTCTTTTTATTGTTTTTTTGAGCAGGGTCTTGGAAAGTTGTCCAGGCTTGGCTCAATTTTGCAATTCCCTTGACTCTACTTCCCAAAGTTCTAGGATTACAGGCCCTTGCAACAAGCCCAGCTTAAAACCCAACATTTGTTAAAGGGATTGCCTTTAGTGTTCTTGCTTGCTCGCTCTCTGAGAGGGGGTTGCTAAGTGCTGGGTTCTAACCGAAGGTCTGGGACATACTAGGCAAGCACTGTACACTGATTTGTATTTCCAGCTTCTGCCATATTTTCTGTCTCTGTAGACATTTTTCTTGAAAGTACGTTGTCTTGTATTTTGGTCCTGGCTGTTTCAGCATTCTCTTACATAAGCGCATTAATGCTGTTACATAACCACCATACTATTATCCCACCCAAGAAAGTTGCAATATTTTAGTTATAACATAATTCATATTCTGATTTTCACAGTTGTGCCAAGAATATGATCTAGTGTCTTACTTTTTTTTTCCAACAAAAATCCAAGGCTGAGGGCATAGCTCAGTGGTTAAAGTACTTGCCTAGCATGCACGGGGCTCTGGGTTCAATTCCCAAGCACTGCATAAAAGTTGAGCTGGTCATGGTGGTGCACTCTTGTAATCCTGTCACTGGGAGACTAAGGCAGGAGAATTGCCTGTAAATTTTAGGGCAGTTTTGGCCGCATAGGAGGTTTGGGACTAGCATGGACTACAGAATGAGACCCTGTCTCAAAAAAATAAAGAAAAAACCCCCTCTAAGCTAAGCCCTTACATTGAATCATTTATTTGTTTTTTTTGTCTCATACTCTCCCTCCATGATGTTGTCTATTTGAGGGATCAAGGACTGTTGTCTTACTTGATTTACTACTTTTCTGGGTTTTTTTTGGTTTGAGAGGTTTGTTAGAGGTATCATTTAACATGTGCTTTCCTGAAGGCTTTTTAGTTAGCCCTATCCTCAGCCTCAATAACATTGAAGTTAAATATTTTTGGATAGTTTTTTTTTATAATGTTACATCAAATATCACTTTTTAGCCAGGCCCCTTGGTACAGGCTCAAAATCCCAGCATTCTGAGAGACTGAGGCAGAAGAATCACAAGTTTGAGCCTAGCCTGGGCACTTTAGCAAGACCCTGTTTTAAAGGGGCTGGGAATGAAGCTCTGAGTGAAGGCCCCCATTCAGTGTGCAGCATCACGAGAAAAATGTCCTTTTTTTGTTTATTCACTAGGGTTAAATTTGTTTACCTGGTTAAAGTAATGACTTCTGGAATTCTACTTTGTTGAGATAGGGGCTCACTGTGTCGTCTTGAGCTTGTGGGATCCTTTCACCATGCTTTGCTTCTCTTTAACTTTTAAGGGAGGTTGGTAAACCCAGGACCTTCACATGGATCTAAAGTCCCAGCTGCCTTTTTTTTTTTTGGGGGGGGGGGGAGGCTGTGAATGTAGCTCAGTGATTGGAGCCATGAGTCCCCAAGTTTGATTCCCTTGCCTCACAAAATAATTGGATATGGTGGCACACACCTGTAATCCCAGCTCTTGCGAGTCTGAGGCAGGAGGGTTATCCTTTGTTTGCTGCCAGTTTGGGCTACATAGTTCAGGACCATCCTAGACTGGAGAGGGAGACCCTGTCTTAAAAAAACATACAAACAAAAAAGAAAGCTTCAATTTGGGCTTGAGGAATGGCTCAGCGGTTAAAGCTCTTGCCTAGCTAAGCGCTAAGTACCCCTAGTTCCATTCCGCAGCACCACATAAACTGGGTGTGGTGGCACATGCCTTTAATCCCAGCACTCGGGAGGCTGAGACAGGAGGATTGCCATGAGTCCAAGGCCAGCTGAAGTGAGTTCAGGACCAGCCTGGACCACAGAGTGAGACCCTGTCTCAAAAAAAAGTTTCAATTTATTATTAATCTTTTCTCCATACTTTCACTTGTTTGCGGTATGCTCATTACGTTGAAACAAATCCCAGATGTGCCTTACCTTCAGCTGAAGTAGTAATGCCATAAAGAATGGCATATTTAAGCTGCTCATAATGGCACATGCTTGTAGTCTCTGGTACTCCAGAGGCTGAGGCTTTGTCTCAAAAAATAAAAGGGCTGAAAATACAGCTTAGTGATAAAAGTGCCCTGGCTTAGTTTCTGGTATTACCAAAAATCCCAAAAAACAAAAACAAAACAAAACACAACGGTATGACTTAGTTAAAATATGAATCGCCTTGCTTGATGTAGAAGTGAAAATCAGAGGGAAAAGTTTGCCTAACAGGACCGGAAGTCATGGATTAGAAAGAGACTAAAGAAAACTAAATGAGAAAAAAAATCAAAGTGTGCCTCACAGATTGCTTTAGAAAGTTGATGAGGACTAGGTGAGGTAAACAGATTTCTGCAAATACAGATGGTGTAGATTTATTTTAGCTTTTTAGTAAAATAGAGCTCCAGTTTTGTAGAATTATATCTTAATTTTGTGACTATAAATAGGGGTAGTTGTTTCACTTTGTGCTAAGATTTGTCTCCTCTGAAAGAAACAGTTGTAGGCAAATCACTGCTGAGGTTTATTTTTCATTTCTGTAAGGAAGTTCAGTTTTATATTAATGTTCGAGGATGTTCTTCCTTTTTTTTTTTTTTTTTTTTTTGAGATGGGGTCTCCCTCTGTAGTCCCAGCTGGGCTTGGACTCCTGGTATTCCTCTTGTCTCAGCTTCCCGGGTTGGGAAATGGAACTCGGGTTGGGAAATGGAACTCGTACTTAGTGCCTGATATAGAGCTTGCTAGGCAAGCGACTTAACCTCTGCCCGCCCTTTTTTAAAAAGTTGTTTTTTTTTTTTGGTGGGTTGGTATTGTTTTTTTTTTTGGGGGGGGTGAAGGTACAGTAGAAGGGTTCTGTTAGGAGAGATTGCATTCCTTCAGTGTTAGATTATTTCAGGTTATGTAGAGATTTGTATCCCAAATACAGAAAATAGCAGTATTTAGTTGTACCTATTAATTGGACAGTTGCCAAGAAGCAATTCGTAAGATTAAACGTTTCTACCGTGTTTTATTTTTTTTTTAAATTTATTTTTAACAAAGTCTTGCGTTATAGTCCAGGTTGGTCCTCAGTTCACTGTGTTGCCCAGGCTGGCCTGAACTCAGGAGTCCTGCCTCAGCCTCCCAGGTGCTTGGGATTACAGTAGATTGTGAGGATTGCAGTCATGTGCCTTCACATCTAGTTAATGAGATGCTGGGGAATCAACCCAGGGCCTAGTACTTACCAGGCAAGAGCTTTAATTGCTGAGCTGCCCCCAGCCCAAGATTTTTATTTATTGCAGTGCTGGACAATCAAACTGAGGACCTCTCATAGTCGTGAAGCACAGTTCTACCTCCAAACCAGCTGCATTCTCACCTGTTTGTTCTCCTAAAGGATAACTGAGCAAATTATTTGAACAAATATGATAGGTATAACTTGAGCCAACATCCTGTGCCTGGATTTTAAGATTTTTCAATTGTTTGCATATTTAGAATTTTAGTCTTTGTAGTCTTGAAGGGATTATTGCTTCATAATGCAGGGTGCATGTTCAGTTTTGTTCACAAAAATCCTGTCCTGGAACTCAATTGCATTAGTAAGGGAACACAGAATTAAGCTGGCATCCAGTCCTAACATGACACCTGTCACACAAAATAACTGGGCGTATGAGTTGCCCAGTTACTAAGAAAGTCTTAGAGTGTTGCTCTGTCTACCCCTAACGTAAAAAGACACTATAGAGAGAGACTTCACATGTGTAGTATATGCAGTTTTCTTAATATTTTAACCAAAGTTCAGTTAGAACAGTTTGGGTCAGATGCCACCTTGCTTTAAAGGTACATGACATTTACGAAACATTATAGAACAGACTGATTAGGTGATAGTCATGTGAGTTAATGATGGTTGTTAGGTGATTTTTTTCCATCGTGTTGACATGATAGTGTGTAGTTACACGTAAACTAGGTGGAGTAGCCATTGATGGGGGCCGGAGGGATTATGCAGCCTGGTAGCCAGTTGCTCCATAGACTGGTGTGAACAAAATACAAGAATAAGAACACCATGCAGTCAAGGAGACATGGAAGGGCTTTGCAACAGCTATGTTTTTATGTGACTGGTCACACAGTAGGTTTGTTTATACCACTATCACCTCAGATACATGAATCACTTTTACTACTGTGGCCAAAATCTCAATAAGCAATAGTGTAATGGGATTTTTTTGATTCTAAGTTTTTATTTCCTTTTCTCTGTTAATTTTAATTGGGATCATCATAAATGACATTGACTGAAATGTCCTTATGTCCTGACTGTGGCTCAGAATGTCTGTGGCCCATTGCCTTATAATCAGTTACATGCTTTATAAAAATACAGACCTGTTGGCACAGGCCTGTAATCCCAGCACTGGAAGGCTGAGGCAGAAGAATTCCAAATTTGAACCTAGTCTGGATGACTTAGTGACTTAGCCAGACATTCAGAACATTGAAAAGTGGTTGCGGATGTAGGTTAGTGTGTAGGCTTGGGTTCAGTCCTCCCTGCTGTATGCATAGATAGGTGGTGTCCTGTTTCTAAACTGCTGTATCAGATGTCTGAGTTGAAAGTCTTCATTTGAAACAAGAACCCCAGGTGATTTTTATGTGATGAAAGCTTGTAGACCAGAGTTGGGGAAGAAGATAACTGGGCTTTAAAAAGTTTTTAAATATATAATTGATTTTTAAAAAGGGAGAAGCTGCAGATTATTTAAAGATGCTATTTTACCAATTATCTTCTTCCTCAGGTATAGATAGATAGGCGAACACAGGTTAATCAAAGACTACAATGTATTTGAATTTTTAAAAATTTATTTAGTAAAAAAGGCTTTGCTATTCTCTGAATGATACTCCTCACTTATGACGCGTATTTATTTATGTAACTATTGTTTAGTTTTTAGGTTTTTTTCTTGCCACTTTGAAACAGTTGTGGAAGTCCTTTCTCATGACCATCGTAATACAGTAAAAACCAAAATCAAAAAGATTTTAAAAAAATGATCTAAAATAGAGTGAATGCTGCTCCCAGGTGCCATCCAGTGGAAAGGCAGACTTTAAAAAACCTGACAGTTTGTCCTCATTCACCAGATCTGGCACTGTGGGAGTTCTGGCTGCTCTCCAAAGTCAAACTGACCTTGAAAGGTAAATGTTTTTAATTGATTCAGGACATCGTGGCAGCCACAATCATGCAACTAAAGATACATCATATATCTCTCTGAGTGTGTTCATGAGAGATTGTGTGTGTGTGTGGGGGGGTGTTTTCTGTGTCACTGAGCTACTTCCCCAGCTCCCTTTCTTTTTTTATTTTGAGATAGTCTCAACTGTGTAGCCCAGACTGGCCTTCAACTCCTGCCTTAGCCTCTGACTGTTAGGATTAGAGGCATATGTGGATCGTGCTCAGTTTTTATTTTTGCTTTTGTATTGTTGGGATTAAATCCAGGG
The DNA here is from genome assembly GCA_004027205.1 of Ctenodactylus gundi. Classification (NCBI taxonomy): domain Eukaryota; kingdom Metazoa; phylum Chordata; class Mammalia; order Rodentia; family Ctenodactylidae; genus Ctenodactylus; species Ctenodactylus gundi. Next base: position 21,818 of record PVKB01006562.1, read on the forward strand.
CCTCACAAATGCTAAGTAGGCATTTTACCACTGAGCTACATTTTTAACCCCCCCCCCCCCCCTTCAGTACTAGAGATTGAATACAGGGCCTTTTTCCAAGCTATATCTCCAGTGCTCTGTCTCTTTCTCTATCTCTCTCTTTGAATCAAGGTTTCTGTAATCCAAGCTGGTCCTGGACTTCCTATGTAGCCCAGGGTGGCCATTGCAATCCTCCTGCCTCAGTCTCCTGAGTGCTGGAATTTCAAGTGTGCACTGCACGCTCAGTTTATGTGGTGCTGGGGAATCCCACCCAGGTTCTTGCGTTTCTTTAACTTCTGTGCTATTCTTCCAGCCCATCCACTCTTTCTAAACAGCGTCTTGCTAAGTTGCCTAGGTTGGCCTAGAACTTGTGATCCTACTGCCTCAGCTGCCTGTGTAGCTATAATTACAGGTCCGTGTCACGATGTCTGATTACCTATATTATTATTTTAATTAATATTCATGTCTGTCACCTATCCATTCCCATCCTCCCCTTAATAACTTCTAGTAAAAGTTAAGAGCCAAAGCGAATGGAAAATACAGTGTCAATAAAGTATAACTTGAGTTTTCCTAAGACTACATTATGTATCCATATTTACATGAAAAAATACTAAAAATGCTTTTTTCCCTTTTTCAGCTGCATAACTGGGGCTGAATTTTCTTTCTATATTCAAAGCAATGTTTTGTAATAGATTGGAAGTAGACGCAGGTGGTGTCTTTTATTCAACTAGACGTTAAAGTCACAAGTGTACAACATTGGGCAACAATATATCTCAGTGATAGAGTACTTCTGTAGCTAGGTTTGATTCCTAGCACTACAAAAAATGAAATGGTGCCATTTTCTTTATTAAATGGTTTTGTGTTGGAAAATATATCTTCATAAAATATTTATGAACATTGAAGCATTTATTATTTTTCAGTAAATTAGATACATTTTTCAGTTTAATTTCCAGTATAAATACTGATAGATAAAAACTTATATCTTCCCTGGCCATTGTAGTTCGTACCTGTAATCCTTGCACTCTTGAAATGCTGAGGCAGGGAGATGGCAAGTTCAAGCCCAACTGGGATAACTTAGCAAGACCCTCACTGTCTTTAAAATGTATATATTTTTTAAAGGTTGGGGGGAATGTGGCCCAGTGCATAGACTTGGAATTCACAAAACAAACTCATCTTTAAGAAAAATCTTTAGGATTTTTGTTTTTGAGAGTATAAGATTGGTTTATAAAATGTTTGAAGCCAGCATATTGGTACGTACCTGTAATACCTGCCCTTGGTAGGCTCAGGATGATTATAAATTTGAGAACAGCATGAACTACTTAAGGAGTTCAAGGATAACCTGAACTATATATAGTGAGACCTTATTTTGGAGAGAAAACAAAGATTAAAAAAAAAAAGACAAATTTGAGAATTATTGGAATAGTGCTTGGTGCCTATGAGTCTAAGGTCATAAGATCTGCTTTTCTTGTAGAGTTAGTTAACCATAACAAAGAGCTTAAACATGGAAAGTGACAGGACAGTATACAGAAGGGAAGAACATTTTTGTACATCATGCCTGGGTTAAAGAGCTTGACTAGCATGTGCAAGGCCCTGGGTTTGATCCCTCAGCATTACATAAAATTATCTGGTTGTGGTGGTGCACGCCAGTAATCCAAGCATGGAAAGGCTGAGGCAAGAGGATTTCCATGAGTTCGAGTCCAGTCTGGGCTGCATAGTGAGACTGTCTCAAAAAAAAAAAAAGGCATGCCTAATAGACTTTCTAAAATATATAAAGGATTCGTGCAGTCTAGTAAAAAAGAACCCTCCACCCCCCTTGTCTTAGTGGTACTGGGTATTGAGCCTAATGCCTTCACACTGAGTTATATCACAAGCCAATTTTTAAATTTTTATTTCTGTGAAAATGGCCAGTAAGAACATGAAAAGCTGCACTGCTCAGCTTCTTTAGCTGTCAATGAAATGTAAACCAAAATTAGAAGAAGGGAAGAAAATGAGGTACCACTTTACACCCACTAGTCTGGCTGTAATCAAGGCAGATAATGTCAAATGTTGGTGAGGATATGGAGAAAGTTTATCTTTTTTTTTTTTTTTTTGAGACAAGGTCTCTCTGTAGACCTGGCTGGCTTTGGACTGATGACAATCCTCCTGCCTCAGCTTCCTAAGAGCTGGGATTACAGGCGAGCACCACAACACCCAATTGTATGTGGGGCTGGAAACTCAGATCCTTTAGCTTGGTAAGCAAGCATTTTAACCACTGTGCCATTCCTCCAGCCCCAAAGGTGCTGAGACACAATTGCCAACACCCAGAACTTAAGGGAAGAAAGATTTATTTTGTCTGGCAGTTTCAGATGGTCTCAGTCCATTCGTGGGCAGCTGGTAATGGTAGGAAGGTTCTAGTGGGGGTTCTAGCCATGGAAAAGCTGTCCCGAGCCAGACAAGAAGCAGAATGGGAGAAGGGAAGTGCTAGCATATACCCTTCCAGGTCAGGCCTCAGGTATCTGCCCCTTCTGACCAAGCCCCACATCTCACCAGCAGTGGGACTCAGTGGAGTAACTCTCATGATTGAGTCACCTTCTAAACAAGAGGCTTTTGAGGGACTTTTTAGACTGAAACCGTAAAAAGTGAAGCCCTCACTCATTGCTATTTGTAGCAAGATGGTCCAGTTACTTTGGGAAGCAGGCAATTCTTGAATATTAAACATACAATTACCATATGATTTAGCAGCTATGTTTCTAAGTATATACCGCCCAAAAAAACCACAAAATGAACTCCAGTAAAAATCTTGTACAGTATTGTTCGTTTGTGATAGCATTTATTCATTTACTAATAGTGAGAAATGAAATACTGCCACATTATCAGCTGATAAATAAAGATATGTCAGCTGGGGCATGGTAGTTCACCCCTTTAATCCCAGCAGTCTGACACGCTGAGGCAGGAGGATCCCAAGTTCATACCTAGCCTAGAAAATTTAACAGCATAGCCAGACTCAAAATTTAAGAAACAGTTAAGGATTGGGGATGTAGCTCAGTGCATAAGTCTAGGGTTCAAGAGGAGGGGTGCTTGAAATATGCCAAAACATGTATTTAGAACATGTTAATTGAAATCCAGAAATTAAAAAGCACATACTGTATGAGTCCCATTTATGTGAACTTCCTACACATTATAGAGACAAAGTAGATTGGTTTCTTGGTACCAGATAATTGGAGGGAAATGGAAGTGACTGCTAATAGTTGCAGATTTTCTTTTAGAGGGGATAAAATGTTAAAAAATGGTTGCGTGAATCTATATGTAGAAAACATTGAGATGTGCATTTTAAATAGATACAATGTATTACATGTGAATCATATCTCAATTACTAAAAAATAACCTTTTTTGGTAGTAGGTTTTGTTTTGGAGGCACAGTCTCTAGTTCAGCCTGGCTCTAAACTTAACCCTTTGTGTGTGGCTCAGGTGAATCTCAAGCTCCCTGCAAACCTTATGCCTCAGCTTCCTGGGATTATAGGCAAGAGCTACCATGCCTGCTTAGTACTGGGAATTGAATCCAGGGCCTTTGCTCTGATCTGTAACCCAGCCTTTTTTTTTTTGAGAGAGAGTCTTGCTAAGTTGCCCAAGCGATATTCATGCTTGTGATCTTCCTGCCTTAGCTTCCCTGTACATAGCTGGCATTATAGGCCTGTACCATTTTGCACACTTAGTTTCTCATGGTACTAATTTGTTGGGGCATGAAAGCATGGCACGGCTAGTTATTCTTTGGCTGCTCTAATCAGTTAAGACCTCGGACCATTAAAAATGGACCCTGGACATTTTCCCTTAGTGGTACAGGGGATCCAGCCCAGGGCTTTCATGCTGAGCCACATCCCCAGCCCTTTTTTAGTTTTTATTTCAAGGCACTTGCTGAGTTGCTTGAGCTTGGATGATCCTCCTGTCTCTGCCTCCCAGGGTTCTGGACTGGGATTATATTACAAGTCTGTGCCACTGGGCCCATAAAGGAAAATGTCATTTTCTTAAAGTAATCTATTTTAGTAAGTGTAGGGAACTGATAATGGTGTTTAATTTCTTATGGAGGCCACCTCTCATAAATACAGAAAAGCTGTAGTTTCTTTTGACCTGTAGCAATGTAGTAACCGGTTTAGAAAAGATAATGCTGTACTCTGAGTTTTGACCACTGTACTGTTTCATCACTGACAAAAAGGCTTTCTATTTTTGGCAATTAAACATAGCTGTAGCTTGCAGGGCACCCTCTAGGCTGTTTGGTTACCTTCTGTTGTTATTTAGAATTATTACACAGATTTTTTTGTTTATGAACATTTAACTATCTTCTTTGCCAGAGGAAAACATATATGTGACTGAGATTCCTGATGATCTTCCAGTTGTCTTTGTGTTAGGATTTTAGGGGATCTGTGAAATGGGATTGGGGAAGACTTTACTAATCTGTAACTGAAATTGAGCATCAGCTTTTGTTGTTAATGTAGTCCAGTAACTACAATAGTGATGTCAGGAACAGCTGCGCCTTTGACATGTATATTGAAATACTGTTCACCTGTACCACGGAACTGGCCAACAGAACTTACCACTGTTTTCAGTGTGTGTGTAGAACTTTGTAAAAATATTGTCATGATTTTAAGTATATATTAATATATAGAGAGCTTAGAAGAGTAAGAGTTTCTGGTTTACTTTGTGTATGTAAAAACATTATTTTGAGAAAGAGCTCAAAGCTTCACTACTCTGGAAAGGATTTGTGGCTTTAGTTAGAAATACCTAGAAAACCATGGTTTTTAATCAGAGCCAAACTAGAGCTACCTGGAGAATTTTGTCATGTGGTGTTTTAGGTATTGACGCTACATACTTTAGTTTCTGTTCAATTGCTCCAGAATAGACCATTGGCATAATTTTATTGATTGATTGATTGATTGATTGATTGATTTATTGTGATACTAGGCATTGAACCCAGGGCATTTACTCTGAACTACATCCTGTATTCTTTTTTGTTGTTGTGGTTTGAGACAGCGTTTTGCTAAGTTCCCTTATAATCCTCCTGCCTCAGCCTCCCAGAGTGCTGGGGTTATAGGCCTGTGCTACTGAGCCAGGCCAGCATCATTTTAAACCTCTCCTAGAATAACCTACAAACCATTATTTGATTCTAATGTACCCAGGGTTGAGAATTGCTAAAGGGATTAGCTAATTTTATTTAATGAATGTCTTGCTGTGACTATTCTTGGTCAAATATGAGAGTTGTCATTGTCGTTATCTTTTTTGTTGTTGTTGGCGCTGGAAATTGAACCCAGGGCCTTCACACTGAGCTGTATCTTCTGCCCTTTATATTTTTATTTTTATTTTGAGATCTCACTAAGGATCTCACTAAGTCTTTTTTTTTTTTTTTTTTTTTTTTTAAGGTTGCTCAGGCTGGACTGGAACCTGCAGTTCTGCCTCAGATTCCCACAGTGCTGATTACAAATGTGTACTACCACACCTGGTAGATATTTTTTATTTTTTATCTTAAGGAAGGAGTCTTGCTAAATTGCCCAGACTGTGCTCTAACTTGTGATCCTCCTGCCTCAGCCTCCCAGAGTGCTGGGATTACAAGCTGTGACATTAGGTAGACCTCAAACTTGTGATATTCCTGCCTTCAGCTCTGGAGTAGCTGAAAATACAGGCAGACACAACACCTGCCATTGTCTTTTGTTGTTGGTGGTGTTTTTTGTTTTTATTTTAAAGGAATGGTTTTGCTCAGTAAACAAGGACAGAAGAATAAAAGCTTATAATCTTGGGAGACCCTAAAGGGTGTTGCCATGTACCTTTTTTTAAATATATACTTAAATCATTAACACCAGTTAAGCCATTCAAGTTGGTGTTTTATCAGTTTTTTTTATTTTTTTATTTACTTACTTACTTGGGGCAGGGTCTGCCTTTGCAGTTCAAGCTGTTTCTCAGCTCACTATGTAGCCCAGGCTGACAGTGCTCCAGAGGGGTGGAATTGCAACCCAGCTCCTTGACCACTGAGCTATGCTCCCAGCTCGTTTTATCAGTTTTAATGATTAATCTATTTTATAGTTGATATCTCACAAATTAAATTCTAGTTTGTTATTTGGAAAGGTTTTTTTGGGGGGAGGCGTATTGGGAGTGGGACCCAGAGGCCTCACACTGAACTATATCCTCAGCCCATTTTTCAGTTTTGATTTCTGAGAGACAGGGCTAAAATTTGGTAATCCCCATGTCTTAGCCTGAGCCACCGAGCTCTGCTAAAAAGCTTTTTTTACATTGTTTTCCCAAGAAGTAAATCTTTTGAGAAAAAATTTTATTTTGTTCTGTCCCAGGAGTCTTCCAGTAGTGTTTGTCACATAACTAGGTACTGAGAGTTAAATACTTCTTAGGTGAACAGTAAAAATTTAAGCTGAGGAGAAAGCTGTTTAGAGTAAAATAAGTGAATGTAGTGTATATGTGTGTGTCCTAATTGTTATCATTTTTTAAAATTCCTGCTACTATGGAGACTATAGTGTGGCGCTACCTCCCCTGCCTTGTTACTTAATTCTAATTACTTCTGTTCCTATGTAATCATCTCTATGACTTGTGTTGATATGTCATTCTGCATGTATCTAGAGGGTTAAGTCACTAGAAGTGAATTCAGGGTCAGACATTCATATTAAATTTTGATCAGTATTATTACTTGCTTTTTTGCTCCGCTTCCATAATGTGAAGGTATCTTTTTCTGCATACCTTTGCCAGTGCAGTGTTCATTTTAAAACATTTGATCTTAATATTATGGGTTATATTTGCATTTCTTTTGAGTGTTAGAAAAGTTAACTCTTTTCACATTGAACCCAGGACTTTTGCACATATACTCAGCCTTTTTTTTATTTTTAGAGGCAGGATCTAAGTTACTAAATTGCCTGAGCTCCTTCCTCAGTCTCTCAGAGTGCTAGAATTACAGGTATAAGTCACCATACCTGGCAAGTTAACTGCTTTCTTGTATATTCTTTTTATGTCCTGTCTTTAAAGTATTTATCAGTATAAAATTTCATGTCATTTCATGCTTTCTCTTTGTGGCTTAAGATAAATGCTCTACAACAGCAATGTTTCTCAAAGTTGGTCCAGGGACCTCAAATTTCTTCTTTTTTTTTAGATAATCTTTATTTGGGGACCTCAGGTTTCTAAGGATTTGTGATTTCAAACTCTTCTATAAGAACCTAAGGTATACTCCTGAATCTCAGCTATTTGGGAACCTGATGTCAGAGATTAAGCCCAGGAGTTCAAGACCAGCCTGGACAACTGAATGAGACCCTGGCTCAATAAATAAAAGGGGTACCTAAGACATTTATTGGCCTATATTTTCCACTCTTAATTTCTTAAGAGCGTACAGTGGAATTTTTGAGCATCTGCGTGACGTGGCAATAGATCATAGAATCAGGTAGGAAAATCCACCTGCTGTCTTTTTAAAAAGTCAAACATAGAGCAGATTTGCAAATATGTAAAACCTTTTCCTGACTATTTTAAGTGTATAAAGAGGTTTCTTGGACCATAAAGTTTGAACAGTGCTGCTGTATGCTACTTAGTATTAAAATGGTATTTAGTACAAAGTCTTTTTGAATAAAAACATTTGATCACTTGATTTTATTAATTTTATGCAATTGACTTCTGATAAGGTAAAACGCATAGATTCCAGATGATAGAGCATCTTTTATAAGAAAACAGTTTAATGCTTTGTATTTTGATTGCATCCAAGGAGACTGATATATTGTTTTTGAATTAAGTTAGGCATGAGATACTTAAAACAATAACTTCAGTTTGTTGTTATTTTTTTTCCTTCAGGCAGCTGAGTATGTCCCAGAGAAGGTGAAGAAAGCCGAAAAGAAATTAGAAGAGAATCCATATGACCTTGATGCTTGGAGCATTCTCATTCGAGAGGCACAGGTTTAGTGATAATAGGATTACATTTCCTTCTCTATGGGTCCAATCACACTACTTGGTTCTGCAGTAAATAATATTTTCATAATCCTAATATTGTAAATGCTGTTTATTGGTTTTCAATTTTAGAATCAACCTATAGACAAAGCACGGAAGACTTATGAACGCCTTGTTGCCCAGTTCCCCAGTTCTGGCAGATTCTGGAAACTGTACATTGAAGCAGAGGTTAATATTTTATTTTATTTTTTCTTATGTAGCATTTAATGAAAGTTACAGCATACACATTATAATGATAGAAAACAAGTTAGGAACATAGCACAGCTAGGACAAGGAGGATTAAAATGTCTGCCTTAATTTGTAAAATAGGTTTGAAGGAGTAATTAAAATGAATTTTTGAAACTTGGGTCTTTGACAAGTTGATGATTGTTGCATTTTGGAGTTGCAACAACATTAAAACAGTTTTAATGGTATTGGAGTGCTTTAGCCTTTTATTTACTTGTCATGTGTCAATTTATTGCCTCCTGTGTCATTTATTTAGAACTCATTTTTCTTTTTATTCCTACTTATGAACTAATATGGATGGGTATATGAAAATACAGAAACGTTAACTTAGCTTCATAGACTATTTTGAATGTCTGGTGAAATGAAACACTTAAGAATTATTTTGTGAAAATGCATGGTTTGTCAATATAAGCACTTCAATAATTTAAAGAACATTTTTTCCCCCTGGAAAGATAAAGTTTACATTATGCAGGAATAAGCTAATATGGCTCAAACTTTCTAATTATGTCTTAAAGAATGATACTTTTACTGGTATTTATTTTTATCTGTTGAAATTTGAAATCAGACAAGGTAACTTCAATAGTGAGAACCCCATTCTTGATTATGATTTGAAGGACAATGTTATTTTTTAAAGACTGAAATTAGCAGTCAAAATAATAATAAAGTGTTAGTTTGTTGGTAACAATTGGCACCAAGTAACCATTTTCAGGTTATACATTAATGGTATTGGAAGGGATAAAATAAGAGATAATATCAACATTGAACTTAAAATGGTAATCATTTATTTTTGTAGCTTATACTTAAGCATAAGTTTTATATTTAATATTAACTTTGTAATATAAATTCTTAACATAATTAAGTACACTGCAGCCTCAACATATTTTCCTTTGTAACTGAAATTTGTTAACATGTGGGTCTGTTTTTGACCTCTTAAAAGAATGTTAGCCCACACCAGTATGGAATAGACTTCCTCACAATACATTGTCTGTCACCTGTGATGGGTCATCGGGATGGACTCAGACCACAGTAGACTTAAATAGAGGCTACAGTGTACTCAACTGTCTTTGTGCTACAGGTTAGGTTGTGTTACTTTGGGGTGGGAAACTACTGAACATCAGCAGGAACATTGTGTGTGTTTTGTGTGTGTGATTGTATATGTGATTGTATGTATGTTTGTATGTGTGGGTGTGATTGTACCTTAATGTGGAGTCTGGTAGTTTTGGCGCATGACCATATCCTTTAAGGTTTTATCACCTGTTCTCTAAAACCATTTCTTTTTTTCTTATATTTAAATCATCAAAGTAGACAGGCATGAAACTCAGTAGATGAGGCCTGTCTGAGGTATGGTGAAGCCAGTGCTACCCCTTAACACTCACTGCAGCAAGGAACCTGGATTACCTCCACATCGTCTGTGTTCTAGTGTGACTTTACAGAAACAAACATTGATAACTAATTGTTTTTGTATAATGAATTGTTGTACTTTCTGAGTTCTTGAAATCTTTTTCTTTGATATTTAGACAATATTAATAGGGTGTTTTATTATAGCGTAGGCAAAAATGAAATCCTCAGTTAAATACTGCATTCTGATTATAACACAATGATTACTTCTCCCTTTTCCTGACTGTAAGATACAAAGTGCAACTATAAAAGAATTCTGAGAAAACAAATCTTATTCTAAGGGGCTGAAAGTTAATTGACAGGCTCATTCATAGGATATTTCAGAGCTGCTACCAGTTGCCTGATTTATTTAGTTGGTGATATATACATTTCCATCATGTTACACTCTCGCACAGCACACCCACATATAAAGATGTATGTATAAGACATGTACACAAATGTTTGTATAAATCATCTGTTTAGAAAAATATATAGATTTCTTTAATCTTCTGGTTTAGAGTTAAGGTGTTAAGTTGAATGCTGGTTTTAGAACTGCATACTTGAGCTGTGTTTTTCTCTTTTCTGATCTGTTCTTTATTTTTACTTTTTATTTTCACATTTTACTTGCTTGGCCTGTGAAAGGCTAAAATTTTCTTTGGTCATGGGCACTAAATGTGGCTTTATTTCTGGAGAAGACACATAACTGATAGTCTTAAGATAACCTGAATTGGTAATGTCTTCACATTGCATATAATACTAACCATCTTTATATAACATCCTGTATGCACTCTGAAGAAAATAAAGTTTTGTTAATACATTGTTGTAACTCAGTACTTCATGGTGGGAACATTGTGATGTTTATATAAGCTAAACTAACACGTATGGCTCTAGTCTTTTTAATAGAAAATACATATAAAACATAATTTGCTTCCCTAAGGAAATATCTTGCACATCCTGATTAAGTCAAAAAGGGAAAGGAAAAGGTCATTCTTAAAAGTTATTTTTGAATTAATTTGAAACAGCAAGTGAAAATGGAAGCCTGTTACAAATTATTATTTGGAAAGTAAGACTAGTAAATAGCTTTTCTCATTATTGAGAATTTAGCAAGACCTAGCCCACCTGTGTGAAATTTGAATTTTAAAATATTTAATTCATTTCTCACTTAGGATTTTTTTTCGCTATAGTATGTATATATAAATTGTTAAAGTGAAATTCTTTTGTTCTAGAGAGTGGGAATTTAGGATCAAATGATACATATTTTTAATTTTGAAAATCAGGCCAAGTTATTTTAGTGTTACGGTATTTGGAAAATTATATTTGCCTCAAGTCCTTTATATGTGTTTACTCTTGCATTCCAAAACTGTTGATTCACATGTCTCTGGTACAGTAAGAACAGGCAATCATGCAACTATTCACGGAGATACATCCATCAGGTATACTCTAAACATGGCCCCTATAATATGAAACTACTTCTGCTTCCTAGTTTTACATAAAGGAAACATTTTCATATATATCTCCATTTCTTTTAGCAATTTTTTTAATACTTTGAGGTATTTCACCCCTAATCAGCCTCATTGATTTTTACAAACCACTGTTTACAATGACAAAAGGGTCATGAGTTATGGCAAAATGAGAAAAATACAATTTGCTACAATTCTCTTAAATTTAAGTCTGTGGCTTTTCATGAAATTAGATAATTATAACAGCATGTAAGCTACAATATTTTTGTTAGAAATGACTTTTGATGGAGCTATATTCATAAGAAATTTTCCAAATGAAGGAATTTTTTTGTTGGTAGCTGAAGGAGAAATGAAGAAGGTATTCTGCTGACTAATAGCAGTACTGTATCTTGCTGCTTGTGAAAGTTGTAATTCTTTAATAAATGTATATAGAGAATTGATTGCTTTTTATTTAAAGTTTGAAAATATGAATGTTTTCATCTATACTTGTTTTTTCTTTATAATTTAATAGATTGTGAAGTATGAATTTCCGTTTTTTCGATAACCTTTCTTCTTGGAAAAAAACCTTAAAGTATAACCTTTCTTGGAAAATGGAAATGAACTCAGGATGGAACATGAATGACCTCAATTCAAATAAATTCTTCACTGTTTATACTGTTTTAATGCCTTTTTTGCCTATCAGCTTAAATCACTGTATTAAAATGTTTGTACATATTGAGCAATGTGAATTTTGGATTTAGATAAAATTATGTAGGTCATGATAATTTCTATACTTCAGCTTGCAGCCTTTTAAAAAATCTGTACCCTTTTCTTATAGATCTATTCTTTTCCTGTTTGTAATAAATGTTGGTCTATGTCTGTGTGGTTATTCAGATATTGCTCTAAAACCCAATGTGCTTTTTTTAACCTACAATGTATTAAATGCATATATAAATGTAGAATAGAAATGTAAAAGAAAAAAAAAGGACATACTTAAAAACACAACTGAATGACCAAATATCTGAAAGTGCTTTGAATATTAAGAGTACCATTTGATTAGCAAAAGAAGTATTTGTATGTTCGCTGTTGTAAACAATTTTAGGTTTTTTCAAATGTCTTTTTTCATCCTTTCCACTATCTATTGTTGTAGTAGCAGTCATTAGGTGGTGTCGCTTCTCCTAACATGGTCTTTATATTTTCCCCCTTGAAACCTTTTCAGTCAGGACATTTCATACTAAAACTTTTTGCAAGAGAACATACTTAGTTTGACTACAAAATTTATTTAAACAAAAGCTAATGTTTTGTAAGTCCTTGTACCTTTTAGATAATTTATTTTGTGTGAAATTTAGTCATTTTCATGCAAAGTAGTTTGCTAATCATCTTAATTACCTTTATATTGTTCAACTTTATAAAAATTAAAATCTGGTGTCATTGATAAATACTAAAAAAGTCATTTTCTTTTTAGCCTAAAACCTAAATTTCAAATCTGGTTTTATAGTCTGTTTCAGTAAGAATTAAGATTTTTCTGAAAGTGTAGAAAAGGACATCTTTAAACTTAGGAATAAAAAGAACCTATATTTTAGGAGTAGTTGTGAAACAAAAAATGTTGGTCCTGCAGTTTGTTATTTTCCTAAGGGTGGGAGTATTTTAGCTCAAATTTCTTGGCCATTACAGAATTACCTAATAAATACAACCGTAACAACTTACTTTATTTCATTTTATTTTCGGTAGTAGTGGCGATTGAGTTCATGGCTTTTGCATTGAGTTGCATCCCTGATTTGAGTTTTCAGCCAGGTCCTCCCTAAGTCACCTAAGTTGCCCAGGTTGGGCTGAAACTTGTGATCCTCCTGCTTTAGCTTCCCTGACTGTTAGGATATCATGCCTGTGCAACCAAGCTCGGCAGTAACATCCAGTAATTTTCAGAGAATATAGTCATTAAGGTCATGGAGGATCGTTTTGGTGTGACATCCCGCTAATCCCTGGTCCAAGAAGTATTAAGACTGTGCTCCACCATGGCAGTCACGAGTACACACAAAACACATGTAAACCTTTGGAATAATTAGAGTTAGAAATAGAAAGCTGCTTATTTGGAAATGGGACTAATTGTAGCACAAACGTAGAAGCCTTTTTAAGGTACTCAGCATTTGTGCTTAGGACAAGCCCACGGCAACAGGCTTTAAAAAAACAAAAGACCACTGAAGGTCAGCAGTTCAGATCTTCTGTAATAGGGTTATTTATTTTGTGTGGTGGGTCAGCTTTGAAACACCCGTTCCTTTTCTGTGAGTCTGTTCAAGGCACTTCCAGGAAATGAACATCTTCAAAATACTGCCAGTCATACCTGACTAAAATGCCTTCATTAGCTTGTAAACAGTTCAATTTTAAAATTTAATTCTTACAGCTAAACTGTTTTGCTCTTAAATTCATAGCTAAAAAGTAGTTGGTGAATATAATGGTGTAATAGCTTGAAGTCTGTAGTTATTCTCCCCTCTTACCAGAATCCACAGCAGTTTGAACAAAAATGTTTGCATGTTTCCTTTGACTACAACTTGAGAAACTCCTCTTCCTTTCCAAGGCTCAGGGATGCACAGTATGGGTAAGTTACCATTTGTATACTGAGTCCTCCAAAGAAGACTCTTCTGTTGTAACATGTTAACTGACAGTTCTAAAGGCAAATCCACCTCAAAGGAAGGATTAAAATGTAAATACATTGAAATGTAGCACAAAGATAACAAAGTCTCAAGGCTGGTTTTTTGATATTTCTAAAAAGATTAAGTTATTCTGTTTATATGATAGAACATATTAGAGCCTTGTTTAAATAATAAATTTCATCTCTTGCATTTGTAGCTGACAGTCTTCTGTTCCCCCAAAAGTTATATATGTAGGAAATAAGCCTTTTTATGCTGATATTTGCAGTATATTTTCATACTGGGTTCTAAGAAAGTATTGATTGCTAATGATGTTTTTCTTGAAAACTTTTTCACAGTACTGTGTGTAATACAAGTATTGCATATTTGAAGTCAAGGATATAAAATGTTTTAAATCAAAAATTTAGAACTGAATGATGAATTCACTTAGTCCCTTTTTCACATGAAAATTATGAAGAAATTCTTACACTATGGAGTTAAAACTTCATTGCTTTAGGATGGCCCCAGAAGCCTTTAAAGGGACTAGCAAGCTTTTGAGTTAACATCCAAGTACTGCTGACTCAGTCTCTTAAGGGATGGATACAGGGTGTACGTATGTATGTATTTATTATGGTGTTTCTGGCAGCCAGTTTTGGAATTGAGGCTTTAGTAAAGGGCAAGAGTCAGATCTTAATGCTGTGATTTTTATGTCTGGCAATACATTCCCTGTCCTTGGCAGAACACTGATGTAGTGCAGCTGGCTATCTAGTTCTTTACATATATTGAAATAATCTTTTAAGGCATGTACCATACGCTTGAAAGTTACTGTTATTTACTGAGACCCATACTCGTGGTTAGGATTGTGTTTTAGCTTTGACAGTGTTTTCACTTGCTGGATTAATTGTGTGTGGTACTGGGGATTAAGACCAAGGACTTCACACTGAGCTAATCCCCAATTTTTTTTTTAAATTTTCGACTTTTGAGATCACACTAGGTTGCTGCATTTCCCAGGGTGGGTGTGAACTTGCAGTTTTCCTGCCTCAGTCTCCAGTAGTGTTGTAATTAGAGGCCTACACCAGTAGTATTGGCTACTTGGTGAATTTATCTCCAGGTTTGTAATCATTTTAAGATTGAGACAACCTCTAAGAAAGCTCCAAGTATTATACAAGGGCCATTGTAGCTGGAGAATGGCTTAAAAGAAAAATTTTCTGCAGCTTTTTATTGTACCTAACTTGTACTTTGGAGTTAAAATAATACCACATACTAATGTTTTTGTATTGTTAACTATTGATAACATCCATTCTGTTAAGTCCTACAAATATGTCCACCCCTCTTATTTTAGGAGGTGTGGAGAAGAGTAGTCTCACAAAGAACTAGTTATTTTTCAATTCTTGTGATCAGGTTTTCATTTCTGAGTTTTTCATTAGATAGTTGGGCAGGTTTCACAATCATTTTTAATGCATGCCTCATAGGTAAGCAGACCTTAAGATTTCTCTATTGGTCTTTGACCTTATTAAGTCTAGTATGACTAACAAGCCAATGGTTGATCTTAAATTTTTTTTTCCAGTTACAAAAATCACTTGAATAATCAGAATTTGAGTGTGGAAAAAGTGTGAGCTAGTGATGGCATATTTAGTGTCATAGAGTGCTTGTTTAGCTTTAGCATATGCAAGGCCCTGGATTTGATTCCCAGCCACTTCTTCCCCTTCTCCCCCACCAGAAAAAAAAAAAAGCGATTCTGCTTGAAATACATGTAGGGAAAGTACAACGTGTCATATGAGGAAACAAAGTGTATTGAGGGAGATTGACAATAAACTGTTTCCTGCAATTGGACTCTTTTCCATCTGCCATTCCTTCTTCGGTTTTGGCTATTGTATAGGAAGCAGCTAAGAATTTTGATGGTTTTGTGATTCTCCTATTTGGAATATGATAGGTAAGGGAATACTGAAAACAATTCGTCATTTATATAATATTCGGAGTTGAAGATCCAAGTTGCATACTAATTAATCACAAAGTATAATGGTTTAATCAGCTTTTTTATGGTTTAAGAGCATTGCCTTATACATGTGTATATGTACACTGATTTTTTTGTACTGGATCTTGTACTTCACACTGAGCTATACCCCTCCCCCCAGCACTATTTTTAGAGACAGGATCTTGCTAAATTGTGAAATTTCTGTCCTGCTTCAACCTCCCAGAATGCTGATATTATAGGCCTACATGACTGTGCCAGCTATCAGGAGGAGAGTTGTAAAAATAATGCAACAGTATTCCATAAGTGCTTTGCATTGGTTAACTAGCTTTTAAATATTTTGATAGCCATCTCTTAGTCCATGGAGGATTAATTCCAAGACCCAAAATTCACTTGTACCTACCTGAGCCTTTTTTTTTTTTCGAGACTGGGTCTTGCTCTGTAGTCCAGGTTAGTCCTAAGTTCACTGTGGAGCCCAGGCTGGCCTTGACCACACAGCATTCCTCCTGCCTCAGCCTTCCAAAGGCTGGTGTTAAGGTGTGCACTACCACGCTCAGCTTATGTGGTGCTAGTGAATTGAACTCAGGGCCTTGAGCTTGCTAGACAAGTGCTTCAACCACTGAGCTATTATTCTAGACCTTATTCGAATCATAAGTGTGTAATGCTTTCATGTAATATGTAATACCTAATTCATGTACAACATGAATGTTTTTGTTATGTTGTCTAGGGAAAAATGCCAAGAAATTTGTGTGTTTAATACAGTCACAGTTTCTTTTTTGTGGACTTTTTTTCTTTTTCTTTTGAAGACAGGCTCTCATGTTCTCAGCTGGTCCTGAACTATTCACTACGTAGCCTACCCTGGCCTCACAGCAGTCCTCCTGCCTCAGATCCCAAATGCTCAGCTAACAGGTGAACGCCACCACACCCAGTTTATGTGATGCTGGTTGATGGAGCCTAGTGCCTTACGCTTGCCTAGGCAAGCACTCTTAACACTCGGCCACACCCTCAGCGCTTGTGTGTGTTTTCAGACCAGAGTTTAGATCCATGGATACAGGGTTGCAAATGTATATGCTTTTTTCCATTCTTTTTTTTTTTCCTGAACTGTGAGTTGTGTACGTCATGATTTTTAATTAAATCTTCGGTTTATATCATAATAGACATTTTCATATGAAACAAGGTTGTTACTCAGAAATTTCAACATAAATGGAGTAATTTTTAGGTTCTGTTCTACTTTTTTCATAGCAATGACCTTTACAACAAGTTTCTTCTGAATCAGTATTCCAAGATGATTTTTCAGAAATTATCAACTGGTAATTAGATTATTTTAGAACAGTTCTGTTTTAAGTTTATTTGATGCTTCCTCATTGCAATTACGTTGTATGTTTTAACTGAAAACTACAAAATAATGACTTTTCCTCATTTGCCCTCATCCCAGGGCATCATGTTGCCTTACTGGTATTGTTGATTTTGATGACATAGTTCAGCTATTAACCATTTGCCACTGTCCGTTACTAGTTTTCCTTTTGTACTTAGTAAAAAATACGATAGTGTAGATGTGGTTCGTGGTAGAGCATGTACTTAGCAGGTGTAAGGACCTGGGTTGGGTTTTAGTTCATACACAAAGGAGCTTTCAGGTGGTAACTGACCTTAACTACTCATCCACCCAGCAGCTGCCCATCTTACTTAGGACCTGTTGATTTTCATTTCTGGATTCAGCAGTATTTTTCCATCAGATTATGCAGTGTTTTTTGATTATGGATAAGCACTTCAGTAAAATTCAAACTCTGAGACTCAGTCTTTATGATTGGAAACAGTTGAAAAGTATCTCCGTATCATGATGTGGTTTTTGTTTTTTCCCTTTTAGGAATCTTATTAGTGTTAGGAAATACTTATTTACAGCATTTTGGTAGTTTTAGATAGAACCAAGTTTTTCAAATATAAGATCATTTATTCTGTCAGTAATATCTGCTTTATCATAAATCATATTTGAAAGACAGCTTTAAAAATTGCTCCCCACATACTAGATTGTATGGGAATTTTACTTATTTAGCGTGGTGTCTTTAAGACAGGATTTTGCTATGTTTCCCATGTCAGCTTTAAATTTGATATATATGATCTTCCTGACTTAACTTCTTGAGTGCTTGGGATTAAAGGCATTACAGTATGACTTTCTGAAATTTAAATTTTAATAACCACTATAATAGGAAGTGATTGTTCAGCATTTTATTTCATGAAAATGTTTTTGCTGGATGTGGTTATGCACACCTGTAATTCTAGCGTTTGAGGTGCTGTAGCAGGAGGATTGTCATAAGATGGAGGCCAGCCTGGGCTGCAAAGCGAGGCCCTTTCTGAAGGTTGGGGTTGTGTATTTCACTTTAAAACAAGTGGTAATTCGCATCTAGATAACTGTCTTGACAGGTGCTGTATTTTTTTTTTAAATTTTGTGTATTTACTTTTTAAAAACGGTATTTCTCTGTAGTCTAGGCTGGTCCTGAACATATGGTGTAGCCCAGGCTGGCCTTGAGCTCGAGGCAATCCTCTTCAGCCTCCTAAGTGCTGGGATTATGGGTGTTTACCACCATGCCCAGCTATGCTCGATTTTTAAAGAACTTGTTGAAGTTTAATGTTTTGTGTTTAATGTAGCAGGTGTTACTCTTTGCTGTGGGCCTCAGCTACAAGGTCAGAAGTTTATGACTGTAGCAGTGGCCTGATAATTTTTGGTAATATAAAATAATCCATTGAATTATTTATGACCTGTAGCAGATGACTTAATGTCTTCCCAAAGTTTTGAATGGTCCAGTGACTACCAATACATGCTCCACCTAGGTTCAGAGGTATTTATGTTTGCTTTCTCATGAATGCTTTCTCTGTGATATAAAGAATATTGTTAACCAGTTAATCCTGTTTAATTGGTCTAGATTCATTGTTTTCTAAAGGTCTGTAATTTTATGACACTTCAGTATTCAATAATTGTTCTTTTTCTGTTGTGCCTTGTGTTTAAGTATTACAATGTAGCTTTCGTGTTATATTCGGTTTGCTGCTTTCCCATCAAAATGAGAGAATATGAACTTGTGTTGATTCTCATAACCTGTAAATTATGACATAAATGGTAAAATCCAATGAAGTATTCTAGACCAGAATTAAGAGTTGTCATGGGAATAGAAAGGATTTTTTCCTCCCCAGACAGAGTCTCTAGTTGATGCTGATCCTGAACTCACTGTGCAGCTGGCCTCAAATTCATAGTAATCCTCCTGTCTCAACCCCTCAAATGCTGGGATTATAGGCATGTGCCACTATGCCACGCTTAATGTGGTATGTGGACCTGAGTGCAGGGCCTTGAGCTTGCAAGAAAACACTGTAACCATTGTGCTATTTATTCCTCCAGCCCAAATAGTCAATTTAAATATTTTTACTAAGAGAGTTTATTTTACACTTTAGGCAGTAAGTTTTTGTCGACCTTACCCAAACCATACATGGAATTGTATTGAAATTTCTAAAGAGCATGCAGGTGTTTTTCAGTTTTATTTTTATAAATGTCAGCCTACAATATTCTATGGAAGAGCATATGAGGGATCTGGGCTTAGTGATGCTTGTCTGTAATCTCAGCTGCTAAAGAGACTGAGACAGAATGGCAAAGTTGGAACCAGCCTGCCCAACTTGAGACCACATTTTTTCTTTTCTTTTTTTCTTTCTTTCTTTTCCCCTTTCTTTCTTCTTTCTTTCTTTCTCTTTCTTTCTTTTTGAAAATTTTTTGGGGGGCAGGGTGTCTGTAGTCCAGCCTGGTCCTGAACTGACTGTGCAGGCCAGGCTGGCCTTGAACTCATAGCAATCTTTACCTCAGCCACCGGAGTACTGGGATTATAGGTATGTGCCACCAGGCCCAGTTCATGTGTTTGCTGGGACAAAGGCTATCAACTGAGCCAAACCCCAGAATTAACAAAATCAAAAGGTCTGGATGTAGCTCAGTTTTAGAGCACCCCTGAGTTTGATTCTCTATACTGCAGAATATAAAAGAGAAAGATTTTTTTGTTTGATACTTTTGGTTTCTAGAAGTAAAATGTCTAATTTTTTTCCAGAAAATATTTTCATTGTTGATTTTTAATTTGTATCATAATTTTGCTTTTATTTTCTCAGTAGTTAACAGGGTTTTAATATATGCTCACATATCTAGCTCCCTCATACATATTTCTATAAGGTTAAGGAATATTGCAGATCTAATCTTCAAATGTAACTAATAAGTACTTGAATACTTTAAAAAAATTCTAATGTAAACTGGCATGGTAATAGTTCAGGCCTATAATCCCAGCTCTTTGGGAGGCAAATGCAGGAAGATCACAAATTTGAGACCAACTTGGGCAGTTTAGTGAGACCTTGTGTCAGAAAAAAGGTCAAGGTACATAGCTTAACTGCAAAGGCCTTGGGTCTCATCACTAAAGCAGCATATAAAGTAAAACTCCATGCAGGTAGCATTGACAAAAAACTACAGTTTACTGCATATACAGTTGGTACTTTATACAAATTAACACAGTGAATGATTAGCCACAATTTATCCTTTGATATGAGTATGTTGAATCTTCAATTTGGGGAAGGTACATTCTCTAAGACTGAAAATAAGATTAGAGTATTGTTAAAAAAAAAAAAAAAAGCAAAAGCCAGGCATTTACACTCAGAATTCTGTGATCCCTAGTCACTATTGTAACTTAGGAAATCTAAACCATAGTATAGCTGAGGAAATAGCAAAGTTTTGTAGCTTGACTTACTTTTTTTTCCTGTTTTGTGTATTTTTCTTCTGAAGCATTTATTGTGATCTTGTTAATGCTTTTAGTATGCATTTTAGAAAACAGGTTATATACAGTTAAATACTCAGCCACATGTAAAAATGTTGCTATGATAGGATTCTCAACAAATCTTAGAAAATGGTATGGTACAATAACTTGCACACAAGTTTGTTTGCTTTTGAGACCAGAGTCTTGCTCTGTAGTCCAAGCTGGTCCTGAACTCGCCATGCAGCCCAGGCTGGCCTCAAACAGCAATACTCTTCTGTCAGCCTCCTGAATGTTGAGATAACAGGCACATACCACCATGTCCCAGCTTTCACCCAAGTTCTGCTTATGCTGTGTATAATCTTCAAAATTCTACTGGCTATTTTGTGTACATCGGCCTTTTAAAGTTTTAGATACATATGCTTCAATCTAAGTTTCAGAAAGCAGAAAGGAAAATTGTAAAAAATTAGCGTTTGTAATTTCAGGTTTTTAGGAAATTTACAACAACAAATTCTTCGCTATAAATATTATTTCTACAGCAATGTGAGAATAAGAACTTTTACAATGTTTCTGGTTTAGCAGAAATATTTAGGTGCATGTTCTTGAATCAAGGCTAACTCAACCGTTATTTTCATACTTAATGTTACAAAATATACAAGTCTTGCAAAGTAAGCTTTCTGAGAGGATAGACTATTAGTCATGATTGATGCATCAGATAATTAAACTATAGAAATTAGCAAATTTTTATGAAAATACAGAAATGAAGCACAGATGTTAGAGGCATAATATGAAAGAAAACCTGAAGTTAATGGGGAAACTGCATTTATTGAAGCAAGGTCAGCTTTTTCAGTTATTTAATTTGTGGATTTTCAGCCTTGGTGATTCAAAATAAATTTTTAAACACAAATCCAGTCTTAGATCATTGAAAACATCTTGTAGCTGTCTGAATCTATATAATATCAAAATTTTATATGCATATAAGACAAATTTGCAATTCTATGCTTCCCACAATTGAAGAACTATAGAATTTTTAAAAATATAGTCAGTGATGCTAATTATATATTTTATGGGTAGATAAGTATATCAGCTTTAAAGGAAACTGTAAAGTAAAACATGCAGAATTGTGTTAGCAAACCCCTGAAAGTAATTTTATACATAGAAGCCTGGTCCTTCAAAATGCCCTCATTAGAGAATTTCATTAGAGTGATACTTTTTTCCTGAGTTATATTTGGATAAAAATGTTCAAAGTGTTAAGCTATTTTTCAGACTAGTCTTGTTTCAGATTCTTGATTTCACTTTTTACATCAAGTGAAGGTGGGGAAATTGCCTTGCCTCTGAGTTTCCTCTAAAATGTCTTCTCTTTCGAGTATATATTGATTAAGCACATGCTGGGCAATGTTAGATGCTGTATGTACCTTAAGAGAAAATAATTTATACTTTAGTAAAGGAGAAAGTATGTAGAGAAAGTGTGGGGAGAGTAGACATTATAAGTAAGATGTAAGCTAAGGCCTGAGTTGTGTGTAGGAGTTAGCAGAGAGTCTCTGGTAAGGAAACTCTAAAGGGTAGAGGCCTTAGTGAAGAAGGGAGAAGATAGGCTTTAAGAGATTGATTTTTTAGGCTGGATTTTTATTAGAGTCATTAAATATTTTAAATGACTTGCCACTTAAATAAAATTTTTTCTAAGAACAGAAATACACAAACTTAATGATCCAGCAGTCTAGAATTGGAGATCACTGTTGATTTAAAGTTGTCTTGGAGCAAGGGGTGGTGATACATGCATGTAATCTCATTATGGGATGCTGAGGCTGGACAGTTACCAAGACCATATCTCAAAACAAGCAAAAAACAACAGGATGTAGCTTAGTATAAAAGTCCTGGTTTCAATCCCCAGTACTGAAAGCAAAAACATTTCTTGGCTTCGTATTTTTTTATTTGTACTTAAGAAATTAACAGAATTAAGCAGTAGAACTGTTTCCTTGCTTAGTTTTAATAACAGTTGAGAAAAATGACAGTAATTGGTTAGTCTTCGTTTTTAGAAAAAATGCTGTTATAAACAGGGGAAAATTAGTAATCTTCTGCAGCATCTCGGCAGTTGTATGAAACTTTGATTCCTAAGAAATATTTTAACCATGAGTGAGTAACATTTAGTTTTACTAAATCCAAAGATACCACATTGTCAGTCTCTATAAACTCATTGGCAGTGACTTACTCTGCACAGGAGAGAATGGTTGCTCATTGTTCCATGTGTTTTCTTAAAGGAGTGAATTTTCCCATTTTGGTTAGATATGTAAGTTAATATGCAAGTGTGTACTAATAAGGACAGTTATATCGAAGAGACCATTCTGAAATAAAAAGATACTGCTTAATGTTTTTTTGGATATTGTATCAAAAGCTGGAACATAGCTTTATTATTTACATATTTCTGTGGTATTGGGAATTAAACCTAAGGGCTTCACAATGAGACACATTCCCAGCCCTTTTTAATTTTTATTTTGAAAAAGCAAAAGATTTTTATCTGGAGAGAAACAAGAGTATGTTGTTTTTTATTTTGAGACGGACTTTATTATGAAGTGATAAAGTTTCCCATGACAGACTCTTTGCAGTCTTCCTGCCTCTGCCTCCCAGAGTGCTGAGACTATAGGCATGTGCCAGTGCCTAGCAGTAGAAACATAGTTTTAAATTACAAACCCTGAAACTAATGTTTTAATGTCTGCTGAACACTTTTAAAAATCTGACTACATTCTGGAATATCTGGCTACCTCTAGGATGCCTAAATGTTAAAAATATTAGCACAAAAACTATGGTTTTCACTTATCTCTTTGTAAGTTAAGTTGGTAGACTTGTTTTAAATAAACCTTTCTAATTTTGTAAAATTCAGACTGTTATATGTTGAAGGTAGACATACAAATTTTATTGTAATAATGTATATT
The DNA here is from genome assembly GCA_004027205.1 of Ctenodactylus gundi. Lineage (NCBI taxonomy): Eukaryota > Metazoa > Chordata > Mammalia > Rodentia > Ctenodactylidae > Ctenodactylus > Ctenodactylus gundi. The sequence goes on from PVKB01006562.1 coordinate 45,122, forward strand.
TTTGGAAAGACAATAGTACATGAAATATTTTTATAGCAAATAGAGACTGCAGAGGCACTTTTATCACTGAGTAAGTTCTGGCTCTTTGGTAGATAGCACTACTTCATAAAAATCTCCATTATTAGAATAAATCCCAAATAGAAATTGGACGTACTCTAAAAATAAGTACATTTTAAATGAAGTTATAACTGTATTTTTAGTTATTATATAGAAAGCCTAACATTGATGTTTAGATTGAGTTCAGCCAAGCTGATTATTTTTTCCAGAAACCAATATAAGAATAAAAGATTGCTACAATATCTACACAATATATAATATGCACAGTAAAGTTGCTTCTGTGTCACGTTGATCTTGCTGTCACTATGTATCCCAGGCTGGTCTTGAACTCATAGCCTCAGTCTCCCAGTTACTGACATTATGAGCTTGTGCCACTGCGCCTAGCTTATGAGGTGCTGGGGAATCGAACCCAGGGCCTTGCACTTGCTAGGCAAGCGTTCTAACCACTGGGCAATATCCCTAGCTATCCCACCTTTTTGATGATTCTTAAACTTACGTCAGACACAATCCCAAGCTAGAGGTCTTTTTTAAAGCATTATCTTTTCAGTGTGTTCTGCTATGACTGACATTCAGATTTGTTAATCCAATCCCCACACTCTAGGGCAAGTCATCTTTTATTGCACTTTTCATTTACAATATCATCTTTTAGTAAACCAAAGAATTGAGTGATTATTCTTGCAGTTTGTTTCTTGTACATTTTCATTGTAGGAACATAGAATCATGCTTGGCATGGTACTACAAGTATTTGTGGAAAGAAAAATTCACAGTGTACAATTAAACTTTTTTTTTAACCTGTGGGATCAGGGCCTTCACACTGAACTACATCCCCAGCCTACTTTTTACTTGGAGACTGCCTTACTAAGTCAATCAGTGACCCAGGCTGGGCTTGAACTTGAGATCCTTTGCATTGACCTGTCAAAGTGCTACAGTTACAGGCGTGTACCACCAGATCCTGCTAAAACTTGAATTTTAATTTCTAAAAATTAACATACTATTTGTTAAAAAGTATTTTATGAAAATAAATGAGTAATTATAATGTTAGATTTTTTTTAAACCATGTTTGTGTTTAGAACACTGAAAAAATATTCAAGTATTGGGTCCTGTGCTTGTAATCCCAGGCACTTGTAGCTAAAGCCAGAAGATCGTAAGTTTGAATCTGGCCTGGTCAACAGTCATCCATGTGTCAGAAGAGGAAACTTCTTTTGAGTTTTCTGGTACTTCTACCATTTAAATATTTTACAGTAAACTTCTTGACTTGTAACATAAATTCAGTTTTTAAAAAGATTACCCTGTTAGAGGATATTAGTAATTAGCATTTGGAAATTTCTTTAAAAGTTGATTGCTTGTAACTCTAAAGTATGTTCAGATAAAACTTTAGCGTGTCATGGAAGATAAACTTCTGACAAAATAAAATTTAACTGTCAATTTCTGAGATGTTTGTACACATGTATGATGAAAACCTTGAGTTTTTTTTGCATGTTGGTTTGTCAAATTTCACAGGTTGTCAAGTTAGGAGCTGGGACCATATCCCGGTCCTTTGAGCGCTTGCCTAGAATGTGCAAGACCCTAGGTTTGATTCTCCAGCAACCACATAAAAATTAGGCAGCCATGGTGACATATCCCTGTAATTCCAGCACTTGGGAGACTGAGATAGGAGGAATGCTGGGAACTTGAGGTGAACCTGGACTGCATAGTGAACTCAGGACCAACATGGAATACAGAGTGAAACCCTTTCTCCAGGAAAAAAAAAAAATTCAGGTTAGTAAAGCATAAGCTGTTGATCCTGTTGATAGCTTTTACAAATAGTTCGCACAGTTCCAACGTCTGCCTGATTAAGTGGAATGTCATTGACATATTTATACGTTAGTCTATTCCTATTTAACCCATAAATTTAACATTCAGGTTGATTTTTAGAAATTAAAAGACTACGCTAGTTTTTAATTTTGTAAATGTAGAAGACTATGCTCAATATTGTGTACTGTTTTTTTAATCTTGTTTTTTTTTTCACCCAAACCTTTCACATAGATAAGGCAACTATTTAAAAGTAAACTTAAATTACTGGGTTTATTACAAGTCTTTCAGCAGGCTTATTTGGGAGTTCTATAATATAGGAAACTTATTTCATTAATTGAGTTAATTACAGTTTTTTTAACCTTTGGAACTTTGTTGTTTCAGGAAACATTGGGTTTTAGAGTTTTCAGTTATTTTTTAAGATATAATTTGCAATATAAAATATTTTCCTAAGTTTTTTTTTTAAGTTTGATGGTAATATCTTCAAGGAGAGTACTGGATCATTTGAATTATGTTACTCACATCAGCTCTCCAAAAACAAGGCTGCTAGACAGAATTTTAAGACTGTTTTGTAAGCATTGAAGAATTGACAGCACATTAAGGAAGAAACCTAATTGGTATTTTTAAAAAAAAAAGGGGGGGGGGAAATAAAATGCTTTTGAACTGTTCTTGCTCTGAGAACGTTTCCTAAATTGGGAAAGACAGCTACAATTTTGAAAGCTTCTTGGAGGTCAGACAACAAACACCACCTAAGGCTTGCCCAAGGACACGACCGCTTCTCCCCTTAGCTCAAATGCCCAGAAAGCTACACTCAGGATATTAGTAAACCGGAGGCAAATCTCGGCCACTTTACCACCCATAGATACTGAGGAAGATTACTTTGATGTGAGTGGAAATGGGGAATCATGAGGTTTTTAAAAAATGGTCCTTGAATGGATTTTTGCAAATGAACATGTGTTTAGAAGAACTGAAGCAGTAAGTTTAAGATGTACTCAGCCTGAATTATGTCTTGGTAATAATTAAACTCTTTCCTGGAGCAGTGTACCTTCATTGTATGCCTCGGAAAATCTTTATGACTGATTAAAGATAAATTCATTTGTTAAAAACATTAAGCATGTGCAGAAGCCACTTAATAGCAGAAACCTCTCCACGACTTGAAATTTATAATTAAAATTGAATTAGATTAACAACAGATTAGACACAGATGGAGATAGAATTGGAGAACTGAAGGCATCCAGTTTGAAGTTTAAAGAGACAATGAGATGGAATGTATTAAAAATATTAAGGCAAAATACATGAAAAATTGTCTAGAGGTGAAGAAGCAGAATTTGAAGTGGAATACTAAGAATTTTCCAGGATTGTTGAAGACTTTGCTTGACAGATTCAATGTCATTTAGTCCTTGAATGTACTAGAAAAAAACCTACACCCACGCACAAGAGAATGGAACTTAAATCACAGAAGCCAGTGGATTAAAAAGGACTTTCAAATAAATGGCAGATTGACAGCATCAATAATGGTATCCAGGATATGGATGAATTGCCTCTTCAGATGACTAAACGAAGACTGTCAACACAAAGTTCTAGACTGAGGAAATTTTTTGTTACTGTAAGAATATGAAGACATCTCTAGGCAATGTTAATAACTGTCAAATTTACACGTGTATTTTTTGACATTTCCAATTGTATATAACCGAAATGTATGTATATAAAATGTATATATATATATATATATATGTGGGTATTTTAAGAATGAGAAATTCATTTAGTAAGTGTTCATTGGCGGCTACTCCTAAGTTCGGTGGGATTTTTGTTGGTTTGTGCTGTACATGCTAAGCTGATTCTCTACCACTCAGCTGTATGCTCAGCCCCTATATTTACTTTCTAAGTTACCTTTTCCCCAAATTGTTCTCTTCCAGAGTTCTTGTAAGCAAAAGAACTTTTACTGCAGTTGTAATGAGTGATGCTTTTCTCTTTCATTTTTTCAGAGTAAAATTGAGTTTTTAAATTTCTGACATGTAAATCTTTATTAGCTGAGTTCCAGAAGGTTTTAATTTATGGCACCAAACAAAATTTTTTAAGAACATGTTGACTTAATGCCAAAGTTTTATTCAAGTCTGTCTCTTTGATCATTTTGTTGTTACATGTTTAATAGTTTATAGAACACAGTGGCTTGGTTGGAAATTGTCTTTAATCATGATGGGCTGGGGCTGTAGCTCATTGGTAGCACTTGCCTATCACTAGCACCACTCACACAAAATAATGTTAATCTTTAGTTACAATAGTATCATTACATTAGTCATCATCTGTTTTTAGGTTTGAAATTTATATAACTGAATGAGATAAATTTTTATGGTAGTGCCTCCATGCTTTGTCAGTTTGTGTTAAGGTTGACAGGCTTTTTACTTTTATTTTGAGATAATCTCCCTGTGTTACCCAGGCTAGTCTCGAACTCCTGCACTCAAGTAATCTTTATATTAATCTAACTTCTGTGTACATAATGATACCTAATTCTTCCTTCACATTTTAGGGATTTTTAAAAATACAGCATTGGAGATGAAAATACTGAAATATGTGTAAGTGTAAAAGAAGCTGTAGATCAGTTTCAAGATATGTTTCAATAACCTTTAATATTTAGAAGATTTGAAAGGGAACTACGGTGAAAATTTACTTACTCCTTCCCTTGGAGCACCAGGTCTCTTCTCCACTTCCCTAGTGACAATGGTCAGTGTCTTAGAAACCTAGAGATGTTTAATGAACATACGAATATTTTTCTCTTATATTAAGGATATGATTGCATTTTGTTTTGCAACACGTTTATTTTTTGTAAGCATATGATATTCTGCATTTTAGTTAACCTTTCTCTTATTAAAGAATGTTTTAGGTTCTCCCCAGTTATTTTTATTACAGGTATTGCAATGAGTAATCACATATATGTCATCTCTGTTGGTACGCCTTTTTCCACAGATTAAAATACTTAAAAGTGAAATTACTACATTAAAGGGTTTGTGGGATTTTAAATTTTATCAAAAATTTTTGGTTGTAATTACAGCTGAACCCAAGGGAGTTGCCCTAATTGAGCTACATGCTCAGCTGTCTCTTTTATGTGAAACAGTGTCTCACTATGTGGCTCAGGGTGGCCTTGAATTTTTGATCCTCCTGCCTCAGCCTCTCTTTGTCCTTTGTAGCAGAGATTATAGGAATGTGTCATTATGTTTGGCTTTCTTTTTCTCTTTTCTTTCATTCCCCCCCCCCCCCTTTCTTTCTCTCGATTTTTTGAGGTAGGATCTTGGAGTCCAGGCTGGTTTGGACCTCACTATGTAGGCCAGGCTGGCCTCACACTCAAGTAATCCTGCCTCAACTTTTAGAGTGCTGGGATACTTGCCAATTTTTTGAAAAATTAATTCTGTATATATCTACATTATTTTTTGTGGAGGTTCCTTTTTTTGAGACAAGGTCTCACTGTAGCCCAGGCTGGTCCTGAACTCACTATGGAGTTCAGGCTAGCCTTGGACTCATGGTAATTCTCCTGCCTCAGCCTCTCGAGTACTGGGATTGCAGGCATGTGCCACCATGCCTGGCTAATGTGGTGCTGGGGAATTGAATGAACTTGGGTACTTAGCATTTGATTTAGTGCTTGCTAGGCAAGTGCTTTTAACTGCAGAGCCATTCCTCTAGCCTCACAATTTTTTTTTTCTTATACACAAGAGTGGCTTTGCAGTTCAGACAGATTATGAACTCACTATGTGATGCAGACTGGTCTTGAAAACATGACAGTCCTACCTCAGCCTCCCAAGTGCTGAGGTTTCAGGTGTGCACCACCATGCCCAGCTTATGTGGTGCTGGGAAATTGAACCCAGGGCCTTGTGCTTTCTAGGCAAGGACTAACTGGTGAGCTACACACCCAGCCCATGAAAGTTGTAATTTTATATCTCATTGGTGATCCTTGAAACAACCCGCTTTCCCATATCTTATCCACACGATATGTTATTACACTCTTTGACTTTGCCAGTGTTCATGGATTAAAAAAGATCATCTCTTATTTTCTTTTCTGATATGAAATTGAACATATATGTATAAAATCCCTCTGAACTTCTAAGATCCAATTTTAGTCCATTTGTTGTTTTACTTGTAGGAAAACATTAGGGAAGTTAAAGAAAACTTGACCTAACATGAATAGTGTGTGTGTGCGTGTGTCTGGGGTTATGTTTGTTTTCTAAATTTTGGAGTGAAGGGAATGAAAAATATGTTTTGAAATGAAAACCACTATTTTCCTGTGTCTGAGGTTTTTTTTTTTTTTTAAATCATGCTTTAAATGTTTTCCTTTTAACTTCATGTTTTGTGCTTAGGTTTTTAGTTGGTCAGACCTCCAATTTCCCATTTAAGTTAAAATTGTGTTTTTGCAATTTACTTTTCATCTAAGCTTTTTATATCCTTGCAATTGAACACTAAAAAGACAAGGAGAAAACTGGAAATGCAGCTTAGTGGCAGGGCATTTGTCTACCATGAGTAGGGCTCTGTGTTCAATTCCCAGGATCAAATAAAAAAAAAGACATGAGATGTGAGTAACATTATGCAGTAATGTAGTTTCACAGATTTCGTCTTTGTTACTTGCATTTCCCCCCTGAAATTGATTTGTCTTTAAAGTACTTGTAAAAAATGATGGCATGACTCACATTAATTTCAGCTATTCAGTAAGGTTATTAGAAAATAACAGGTATCAAAATCATGAAGATAGATTTGAGGAATTGTAGAGATGCCTTTAAAGTGAGTTTTTTTCATAAGGATTATATTTATTTACTGAACATTTCAAAACTTTTTGCATTGGTAAAGAAATGCTTCATAGAATCTGATTTACCAAACCCTTCTGTATTCCTTCCACATTTATATCAGTAGGTAATTAGGTGTGTGCCAAGTATATTTTATTCATTCACTTGTTCATTCATTTTTGAGATGGAGTCTCACTATGTACTGCTCAGGCTTGCCAGAAACTGAGTTCAGCTGCCTTGCCTTAGGCCCCTAATTGTTTGAACTGTGGGTGTGTACCAAAGGGCTACACTTTGTCATATTTTAAAAATTCTATGTATAAGATAATGTGTTGTGAATATATTTTTATTTAATATTGTAAAATACCATTGCTTTTAAAGTAGTATGTGTATGTGTGTATATGTTGTTTAGAAAAGGTATAATCATTTAGTCTGGTCATTTGTGTTCCCTTATTTTCTGTATTTGAAGCCTTTCAGTGATCATCCTCCATCCTCAGACCTGTGCTGTGTGAGTGTAGCATAGTGAAGTGATTATGAGTTCTTTTGTGTGATCTTGGGCAAGTTACTGAACAGTCTCTGTGCCTCAGTTTTCTGTGGGGAATAATAATACTTAACCTGAAGTACCTGGGATTACAGGTGTGTGTCACCATGCTAATTTGCTTGTTTTAAGGATTGAGTTAATGCATATAAATTTGTTAGATACTTATTATACACATTAGGTATATAATACATGCTGCTAATATTAGCAGTAATTATTTCAACTTGTAAGAAGTCGAATTGCTTCTATTTTTAAAATTTCTAATGAATCTTTTCTTTTTTTTCTTTTTTGAGACATAAACTCCTTCTGTAGCCCAGGCTGGTCCTGAACTCATGGAGTCCAGGCTGGCCTTGGACTCAGAGCAGTCCTGCCTCCTGCCGAGTGCTGGGGAATCGAACCCAAGGATATGCGCTTGCTGGGCAAGCACTTTTAAGCGCTGTGCCATTCCTCCAGCCCAAACAATGATATTCTTGTTGCCAGATCCTCCTCACTGTCATTCCTTTGACTTGTGACATATCATGCCATCACGCAGGTATCTCTTTATAATGTTCCCCTTTGAATTCTGAGATTCTCTTTTTTTTCTACCTGGGAATATTTAGTTCTGAAAAAGTCTTCTCTGTATTTTTAATGCCTTATATGTTACATGCCCTAGGTATATATAAACTTTTTCAGGATCATATATCCTGAATCATCCAGTCCTTTTTTGAAACCAAATCCACATTTCATGACTATAATCAATTTCTTATCTTTTTTTGAGACAGAGTCTCTTGGGTAGCCCAGGCTGGTCCTGAACTCACTGTGTACACCAGACTAGCCTTGAACTCAATGGCAATCCTCCTGCCTCAGCCACCCAAGTGCTGGGATTACAGCTGTGCCTCACCATGCCCAGTTTATGCGGTGCTGTGGAATTGAACTGGGGGCATTGCGCCTGCTATGCAAGCACTTTAACTGCTGTGTCATTCCTGTAGCCCACTTTAATTAATTTCTACCTGAGTTATTTATAGTTAATGTAATTAGTGAAAAGTAAACTTTACAGCACTTCTCAACATTTTTTATCTTTTTTTTTTCTGGAAAAAAGCTTGTTATCCCTCTACAGTGCTGTTCTTTTCTGTGTTCTTCCTTCAGCCCCAGACCAACACTCTTCCACTTAGAGACAACAGCAACATTATCCCAGCTGTTCTTACATCTAATACCTGATTGTTTCGTCCCAGAACATCAAATCCACTGCTGTGTTCTCTCCGTGTACCACATCCCTCAGCTTTGACTGTGGTTATCACCTTCCAGAGCAAACTTAGTGATGTCTAGGATTTTCATGTGTCATGTTGAATTCTACCTGCCTTTTTGTTGTGCCTTCTGTAATGGGAATTCACCATGACAAGCCAACCTGTTTTCCCACTACATGTTCTTACTGTTCCACAGAAAACTTCTGAAACTTATGTTATTTCATTGATACGCACAAAATCCTTTCTACATTACGGTCTAGATTTTTCTCTGCTTAATGAAGCTTTGTTAACTCATTTGTTTAACACTTCTTTTCTTTTTATAGGACATAGAGTATATACAAAGTAATTTAAATTTAGCCATGCACAGTGGTACATGCCTATAATCCCGGCAGTCTGGAAGGCTGAGACAGGAATATCACAGGTTTAAGCCCAACGCGGGCAGCATAGCATGACCCTGTCTCAAAAAGTAAAAAAGGTCTGGTTATATAGCTCAGTTAGAAGTTCTGGTTTAATCTCCAGTACACCCACCCACCATCCACACACAGTAAATTTAACCTCTAATCCTGTATTGTTCCCACCTACGTACTAATAACCAACTATAAATGTTTTAATAGACATATTCATATCCCAGTATTCACTTGGTAAATCATAAGAATGCACCCCCCCTCCCCCCCTGCTAGGGATTAAATTGATATCTTTCTCATGCAGAGCATTCACTCTACTAGGTTATACCCCTGACCCCAACTTATTTATTTATATATTGGCAAGGTCTAACTCTTGTTTACGTCCAGGCTGGTCCTAAGATCACTGTGTAGCCCAGGCTGCCCTCAAACTCAGAGCAGTTCTGCTCAGCGTCGTAAGTGCTAGGATTAGAGGCATGTTACACCACACTCAGCTTACATGGTGTTGGTGAATTGAACCCAGGGCCTTGTGCTTGCTAAGCAAGTGCTTGCTTTAGTCAATGACCTATGCCCTCAGCTCCCCAACAAGTATTTTTAATTGGCTTAGAAAAGTGAAAAATCATTACCTAATGATTGATACAGAATTAAATTTAGTGTGGATCTAAAGGTTTTGTGTGTGTTTCATACAGGGGATTGAACCTAGGGCCTTCTTACTGAGCTAAATCCCCATCCTTTTTAAGTTTTTTATTTGGAGACAAGGTATTGTTAAGTTGTCCAGGCCAGGTGCAAACTGGAGATTCTCCTGCCTCAGCCTCCCAGAGTGCCAGGATCACAGATGTATACTAACTGGCAGATAATCTTTTTTTTTTTTTTTTTTGGCTAGCATATGTTAATTTTAATTATGAGACTATAACTCAATTGCCTATGATTATATTTATTTTGCAAATAATTATGACTTCTAAGTGCTTGGAGGACTTAACATTTATGAGATCAATAAGTTTTGGTCAACTTGTTAAATCTAAATTGGTGTATGAAGATACATGTTTATATACGTCTGGACAGGTATTTGTGGTATTGGAGATTAGGCAGAAAAGCTTGTGCCTGCTAAGCAAGCACTCTACCACTGAGCCATAAGCTCGCCCTTGTATTTTTAGTAGAAATACCATAAGTTATAAAGAAAAGTAAAATATGTTGTAGGAAAGATTAGGAAATACAGATAAGCAAAAACTCCAAATTGTGAATTTTTTAGTTGTTGACACACTACCACTGAGGTTAATTAAAATACCATTCTATGAGTTATAAAACTTAGTTTAATTCCCCAGTGTTGCCCAGTTTTTCTCCACATAGTAGGCATATAAGTATTTCTGGAGTAAAAATGTATTTGTAGATACTCTCCTGATAACTTTACCTTAAAGTTAGGAGAGGGTAGCAGAAAGAAGAATGTTTTACAAGCATTCTGGCAGTTCAAAAACATTCTTAGATCTCAAGATGTCTTTTTTCATTATTTCCTTAAGACGATTTATATTCTGTAGTCTTCTAGGATGATATATATTCGGTAATCTTCTAGAACATGGTTTTTGGAATACTGATGGCTGGAGAGCAGCCAAAATGAGTTATGAAGCAAATACATGAAGGATGTTTATATTTAGGATTCCATTTGCTGGCGGGTTTCAGGATTAAGACTTAAGAATTGGGTAATTAGCAGAAATATACAGCTCCTGTACCTCAAAGTAAGTTCAAACGGATTGTCTTAAGTCTTACAAAAGTGTATGTTATACTTCAGAAAAATCCGGGGAACAAATTAGGAATATAGGTTTTGCAAATCATTAGTTCACTCATCACATATATTGTTAAGAACTGCCCTACCAATTGAGATAGTTCCTACCCCTGCCTCTGCATGGACTCAGTATGTGTTCAAGAACACAAGTTTTGACTTGTTCCAAATGGTTATTGTGTGACAAAAAACTAAACAAAGCATAATGAAACTTTTCTTTAGATCATTTTGCTTGGTTTCCTCGATAGAGTTTTGCTGTTTGGATTAATTTTTCACATGTGCTTTTGAACCATTTCAAGTCAACTATAGTTCATGATTCTTAAAATTAACTTGAAAAACAATATACTTTATAAAAATTCTGATAGAAGATTTTTTTCTTCAATAAGAAAAAATTGAATTGAGGAAATCTGTCAAATTTGTTGACAGTTTCATTTCTCTGGTCGAAAAGTGTTAACTTTATGATATCTTACATCAGTATTGCACAGAAGTTTCAGTGAAACTGAAAAGTATAACATTAGAAAAATTTATTTATGAATAGCTAAATACCATAGTTTATTTAGATTTGTTTTAGATATGAAAACATTTCAGGTTTAGGGCATAGATAATCTAAAATGATTAGATGAACAGAAAAAATTGGATAAATGTTAAAACTGGATATTACTACACTTAAACTGTAACCAAGGTCTAATAGGACTGTTTTTCTTACACTTTATCCTTTATAAAATTAAATCATCTACTGTAAGTGAAAATTAGTTGCAATAATTTTTAGTTCTAAAAGACCAATAACCAGTTGTTGGGAGCAAAATTGTGTAAGTTAACAAAGGCTGGAAATATGAAATGCTTAAAGGTATTAGGAAAAGATCTGGGTTACTCAGTAGGTTATAATTGTCTTGCTTCTCTACAAGTAACACTTATTTGAATCTAATTAAATTTCAAGAAGTTTAATTAATCTTGATATTATTCCAGCTTTATTACCCTTCTAGAAACTAAAAATTATTAGAAAGTTGATAATTAAAATTTTTGCTTTCCCTTCAGAGCAGCTTTTCATGTCCTACTAAAATTCAGATGATTTGTTTAAGAGGTAGTATCAGGAGTTGGGGTATATGGCTCAGTGTTCGAGCATTTGCTATACTGGTATGCATGAAGCACTGGGTTTGATTCCCAGTATTCCCTCACCCAAAAGATAATGGTAGGTTTTTATGACACATAGATTCCTTATCTTATAATGGTTTTTGAATTATGAAAATAATATATCCATATTGTAGGAATGTTTTGAACCAGTCATTTTGTCCTTGATATATTAAGTGTTTGGGTATATTTCCAACCACTTCTAAGATAGCAGTTCTGTTTTTAACAGACATTAAGAAAATGTCTGATAATTATCTTGATTCTCAGTTGTGTCTGCTAATTATTCTAGATTAGTGCTTCTAAAGCGTGTCCTTGATTTTTTTGCACTTGAATAATTTGTGATTTTTGTTAATGATCTCAGATGATTGTTTAGACATTAATGTTTGAGAACTATGGATCAGAATCTAAAGATACATAGATAAAGATAGATGTCTGGGATGCTGGATGTGGAGCCCAGGGCCTTATGCATGCTAAGCACATGCTGTACCACTGAGCTATAACTTCATTGCCTAAAGAGGTGTGGGTTTTTTTGATGCTGGGGATTGTGATACTGGGAATTGCACCAGGGGCACTGCCCACATTGAGCTACATCCTCAGTCCAAGTATAACAGCTCTTGTCATTAAAATTGCCATAACAATTTTATATGGGATGGGAAGTGGGTAGAGATCTTATGCTAAGCACATATTGTAGTAACTGAGCTACATCTCTCTCCCTATAATGTGACTTCTAGTAAAATACAAGCAATAGAAATTTTTCAAAATTGTTTTTATGCATATAATGGAATTCTCTTGATACTGGGGATTGAACTCAGGGCCTTTGCACTGATCTCATTTTAGTCCTTTTATATTTTATCTAGAGACAAAATCTCAGTAAATTGCTCAATTGCCTAGGATCAGCTTGAGTTTGCCCTTTTCCTGCCTTAGCCACCCAGATTGCTGGGAGTACAGGCATGTGCCACCACACCTGGCATGTAAGGGTCTTTAAATGGACACTTTTTTGTAGGTAATGACAAAGGTTTGATAATCTCAGCTATCAAAACAGATTACTTCATATCAAGAATATTTCTTGATTTTTTAAAGCATAAACTAAGCTTCAGATTTCCAATAGAATGGAGTCCTGTACAAATGCATGAGCACACTACATATACTTTAGAGAACAATTTATAGGTAAGATGCTTTATGTAGATATTACATACTTAGGATATGTAGTCTTTTTTCACTTTTATTTTTATCCCCCCCCCCACCCCCACCCCCCATTTTACTGATATGTATAAGCAGAAAAAAGGTTAAGGTTTACAATGAAGTTGGGCATTTTGTGCACCTACACATCTTGTCAAGATGACAAGGACTTTCCCACTCTCCTTTTGTCCCTCCCTCTACCCCCCCTGCACTACCCCCTGTTTCACTTTGTTTT
>PVKB01006563.1:0-45775 GCA_004027205.1 Ctenodactylus gundi
TGCTCGGGGAGCATGGTACTGTCCTGGACTCACAGCACCGGCCCCTGCAGTGGAGCGAGGGGAGTGAGTGTCACTAGCTGGCCGTTGGAGTTGAAGTTGCCCCTTCTCAGTCACAAAGCTGAGCAGGTTCGCTGGAGTTCAGGGCCCGCCTGGTCTGCAGAGCAGGAACTTGTCTCAAAAAAAAAAAAAAAAAAGCAAAACCGTAGAATAGGGAGTGTCAGCTCATCTGACTTGAGCTCCTGCCTTTAAAGTAACCTTCAGCCTGTAGCTTCTGCCCCTGTGGGGGCCTTGTGATCAAGGCACAGCTGACTAAGGTGGGTCTGCATTTGGCCTCCAGGAGGTTCTTGTTCTTCAGACCACAAGAAGTAGGTACTATCACCTTCAGAGTGGGTCCAGTGAGGAGGGATCTTGAGGCCAGGGGTGGAGACTGTTGATACCAGATTTCAAAAATTATCTCAATAACATTCTTTATAGAATTCCCCCCCACCCCCAAACAGATCAAAATACCATATTTACTTGCTATGTTGTCTTAGTTTTAAAAACCTGTGGGTGTTTTCCCTAAGTTTCTTTATTATATTCTATTTTTATATTGGGTATAGAATTTATGACCTTCATGGTGAATTGCATCTCTATCGCTACTTAAAATGTTTTAAATATTTTATTTTTTATTTCTTACATCACTGAAGATTGAACCTGGGAACATCACACTGAGTTACGTCCTCATCCCATTTCTATTTTTTATGTAGAGACAGAGTCTCGCTAAGTTGCTAAGTTGCACAGGTTGGACTTGATCTTTAGCTCACTCAGCCTCAAGAAGTGCAGGATCGAAGGCTGCGCCACCAGGCCCAGTTAAATTTTTAAAATTTTGATACGGTGCCTTGCTAATTTGCCCAGACTGACTTCAAACTTGACATCTTTTTGCTTTAGTCTCAGAGTGCTAAACTCCCAGACTTGTGTAAACATGCCTGGTTTTATACATTGTTTTTCTCTTTTAATTGTTAATTATTTTGAAGCCTTTATTTATTTATTTTTTTGAAATGGTTTCAATTCTTTAGTCCAGGTTGGTTCTGAATTCATTTTGTAGTCAGGGTGGTCCTGAACTCACTATGGAGTCCTCAAACACAAAGCAATTCTTCTGTCTCAGCATCCCAAGCACAGGGATACGCCACCATGCCCAGTTTATATGGCGCTGGGAAATCACACTCTAGGCCTTGTGCTTGCTAGGCAAGTGCTCTAACCTCTGTGCTGTTCGTCTAGCCCTTCCATTGGTTTTTTGAGGCGATATGTCACCCAGTCTAGCTCATGCTTACGTGTAGCCCAGGATGGCTGCGAATTTGCAGTCCTCCCGCCTCAGCCTGGCAAGTTGCACTGGCATGCTTAGCTACCACAATCTTTTTCCTTAAGAGAATTTCAAAATCCGCTGAGATCTAAGGCATGAGTCAGGAATGTGCTGACCCAGTGAGATCCCTAGTATGCCTCTCTTCACTTTGAATAGTCCCTGGGGGCATCGTTTCTTCTCTCCTGGGGTGGTGGTGGTGGTGGTTGTGTGTGTGTGTGTGTGTGTGTGTGTGTTTAATGTTTGATTTTGACGGTCTCTCTAAGTTACTAAATTGCCCAGTCTGGGCTCCAATTTGCAATCCTCTTGCCTCAGCCTCCCAGAGTGCTGGGATTACCAACCTGTGCTACCAATGCCTGAGTCTGCATCTCTTAATGGGAAATGAAAATTGAACTTAAGCATGTCCAAAATCCTCTCCAGCTCTCAAAGTACCAAATAAATAAATCAAAAAAAAATTGAAAGCTCTTTTATTTATTTAAGGTGAGTGTAGGTAGGTCCCTGCCTCTTTCGGAGCTGTCAGTTTGGAACCCTGCTAAATGATTTTTTGTTTTGGGTCTGTTTCTCGCTTCTCTGATGTTATCTGTTCTTCTGCCATTGTCTTCTGTAAATGCTTGGCTGACAGTTTTCTTCATCTTACAAGTGTTTTGAGCAGAACATGACTCTTTATTTAATGTCTCCTGCACTTCAAGAGATAATGGCCAGAAGGCAGGACTGCTCACCTAGTTTTCCAGGACTGCAGCTTCCCAGGCTGCCCAGACAGCCCACCTTAGTTTGCTGTATTTTGTCGGTTTGAAGTTAGATTGACACTAGGGGGCTTTTTTTCTTACTCTTCTGAAACGAAACAGGAATTTATTACCCAGATTACTTGGCATTTACATGTGACTTTCATGGGCATACTTTGCAAAGTTGGAAAATAGTGAAGATGACATTTTTGCTTTGAGATATGAAAATAATTCTCTTTGTTACCCTCTCTTTTATTCTTTTCTTTCCTCATGGTACTAGAGATCCAGCCTTGGACCTTCACATTGACCTACATCCCCAGCACATTTTTATTTTTGATTTTGAGATAGGGTGTTGTTAAGTCATTAGGTTGCCTGTGCTAAAACTTGTGATCCTCCTGCTGTACCATCTACAGTGCTGGGATTATGGACCTGGGCCTCTGGGCCTGGCTCCCTGTTATCCTTAAGTTGATTCCAAAAGAATTGTGCTATGTTCTAAGATAGCAAGCACTTGTTAGGTTTTTTTTTTTTTTTTTTTTTTTTTGATACAAGGTCCCATTCTGTAGTTCAGGCTGGTCCTGAACTCACTATGTAGCCCAGGCTAGCTTCCAACTCATAGCAATCCTCCTTCCTCAGCTTCCTGAGTGCTGGGATTAAAGGTGTGTGCTACCATTCCTGATTTAGAGGGTGGTTGGCTTTAAACTTATTTCTTTCTTTCTTTGCGACTCTGGAAGTTAGAATCAGCTGGCTTTATTTAGGCCCAGGCCAGGCCTCTTAAAAGGTTTCCCAGCAGTCACTTCAGACTCTCCCGCAGAGTCACAATCCAGTAGACTTCTTCCTTGAAGCTTTGTTTCTGCCTCAACCCTTGGTTTCTTCTGGTATCACCCTCTCCTGTCACTTGGTTTCCCGTCTCTGTCCATTGGCCTGAGTCAGGACTTCGAAGCATAGCTACCAGTTTGAAGGTATCCTCAGGGTTGGTAGGAACCGTGTGGACTAACGTCTTGTATGTATAGCACAGCGCCTTTGGGCAGTCTGGTGAGCAGATCCACAGCTTCCAGGTCTCTGGGATTGGGCATGTAGATGTCGTTAGCGTAGTGGACTCTTCCCTCTTCAAGTGCAGCCAGGCACTCCTCCTTCCCCAGATCCACGTGGGCATCTGGGTGCCAGCAGCACTGGTGCCAAGTCCCAAGGCTATTGCTGCCATGAACATAGTGATCTTCCATTTTTTTTCTGATGCCCAAACATTTGCCTAGTGACTTTCCACCAATGTTTTTAGAGCTACCACTTGTCTTCTGGGACGTGCATCTGGCAGTAAGAGGGGGGCGGCTGTAGCGGGCTCACTAGGATTGCTTCAGCTGCTCCTCGGCACTGGCATACCAACGCCATGTCCCGCTCACACTGGCTTCTGGGCTTCCGGTCACTGTATTTATTTATTTGTGGTACGGAGACGGAGCTCAGGATCTTCACATTGAGCATACTTGATTTTTAAGACAGAGTCTCGCTCAGTCACGGAATTGCCTAAGATGGCCTCTAACTTGTCATCCTTCGCATTAGCCTCCTAGAGTGCTATGAGCCTGTACCACTGGGTTGGACTTGAAACAATTATTTTTAAATAACTCATAGATCAAAGAAAATACCAAAATCTTTGACTGATCTGAGTTGCTATGAAAGCTGAGCTTTATATGTTAGTGTTAGTAAAATAAGAAAGCTCTGAAATCAGTAATCCAATCTTTCATGTCAAAAATTAGAATGAAGCTGAATCTGGTGGCACAAGCCTGTAATCTCAGCACTCTGGGAGACTGAAGAAGGAAGATCACAAATTTGAATCTAGTCTGGAAAATTTAGTGACTTATGGAGACCCTGTTTCAAAAAAAAAAAAAAAAAAAGGGCTGGGGATGTAGTTCATTGCAAAGGCTCAGAATTCTATACTTACCATTGCAAAAATAAAAACAAAGAAAAAAGTTAGAATCAGGTAGGTGCAATGATGCACCACCTATAATCCCAGGTATTTGGGAGACTGAGGTAGGAGGATTACCATATGTTAGAAGCCAGCATGGCCTACATGACGAGTTCAGGGCCAGCCTGGATGACAGAGTGGAACCTTGTAAAACAAACAAACAAAAACCCCTTAGCCAAACCCTGTGGTACAAATGTGGGAATCTCAGCACTTGAGAGGCTGAGGCAGGACAACTAGCAAGACCCTGTCTCAAATAAACAATAAAAGCAGGCCAGGGGTATAGCTCAGGGTGAAGGCCCTGTGTTCCATCCCAACTCTCACAAATCTAAATAAATAAATAATAATCTCTTTCTTTCAAAAATACCTCCATGATTAAGAAAAGTCCAGCTGGATACATCAAATAATAAAAGATAGAAATCAGTATCAGAAATAAGAGAGGGGACATCACTGAGATCCTAGATACGACATGTAAATATTAAAGAGTAATAGGACAATAAGGAAAGAATAGGGACAACTTGGAGCCAGCCAGTTCAACAACTTACATAAAATGGATAAATTGCCTTAAAATATTACTTGGCAAAATTAATACAACAATAAAAGAAGAATAGTAATAGCACTACATCTGTTTTTTGTTTGTTTTTTACTTTTTTTTTTGAGACAGGGTCTCGCTCTGTAGCCCAGGCTAGTCCTGAACTCACTGTGGAGCCCAGGCTGGCCTTGGACTCATAGCAGTCCTCCTGCCTCAGCCTCCCAATTGCTGGGATTACAGGCGTGTGCCACCAGACCTGGCTTTGTGTCATGTTGGGGAATCAAACTCAAGGCCTTGCATTTGTAAGGTAAGTGCTTTAACCACTGTGCCAGTCCTCCAGCCCCTTGTTTGTTTCTTTACTGAGGACTGAACACAGGGTCTTTGCTCTGAGCGCCATCCCCAGGCCCTTTTCATTGTTTACTTCAGAGAGAGCCTCATGAGTTGCTAAATTGCCAGGCTGGGCTCAGGCTCGTGATCCTCTCACCTCAGTCTCTCCTGTTGCTGGTGTTATGTTCCACTTGGCCCAGCTATAGCTATCTATCTATTAAATAAATTCTATCTGTAATTAAAACTCTTTCTCTCAAGGCAAATAACTATCCCCCTTCCCTGCCAGAGTTACTTCGGGTTAAAATTATAGTAAGAAAAAATTTCTTTCGAATTTCTTCCTCTGACCTCATCTCCGAATCTAGCAGTAACCTTCTTTGACGTAAGACTTCATGTTTGTGACTCCTCACTACACGAATGGTAGATTCCTTTTCTATTTCAAGATGACTTATGAAATAGTCATTTGGTTGGCTTTTGTTCACATTTTGACACATTTTGTAATTTGAGCCCAATTTAAAAGTAAATTTTAAAAAATTGAAAGGTCAGAAAACTGTAGCTGTTTGCCTAAGTTAAACGTAACTGTTATGTATCACAGCACGTACTAATAAAAATGACATTTTTTTTTTTTGAGCCAAGAGGCCCAGGCTGGTCCCAACCTCAGTGTGGAGCCCAGGCTGGCCTCGGACCCCTGGCAACCTTCTTGTCTCAGCTTCCTGACTACTGGGGTTGCAGGCGTGTGCCACCTGGTATTTGTATGTCGTGCTGTGAATTTGAACCGAGGGTCTTGCACATGATAGGTAAGCATTTTAACCACGAAGTTGCACCTCCAGCCCTAAAAATAAAAATTTTGGAAGAAAAAATTTATGTATGTATGTATTTATTTATTCTTAGGACATTATCTTACTCTGTAGTTCAGGCTTGTCTTGAATGCACTATGTAGCCTAGGCTGGCCCTGAACTCACTCTGTGGCCCAGTTTGGCCTCAGATACACAGCAGTCTTCCTGCCTCTGCCTCCTGGGTGCTGGGATTACAGATGTGTGCACCACATCCAGTTTATTCCATGCTGAGCAGTTGCTCCAGGGTCTTGTGCTTACTAGGCAAGCACTCTAACCACTGCACTATGCCCCCAGCCCAGAAAAGTTTTAAAGAAAAATCAGACTGAAATATCAGTTTCTTTCCCCCAAAAGAAATAATCCTGTTCGACCCAGTGATACAAGCTTGTAATACCAGCTGTCTGAGAAGCTGAGGCAGGAGAATTCCAAGTTTGAGCCCAAGCTGGGCAACTTAGCAACTTAGTGAGATTTTGTCTCAAATTGAAATCCAAAATATAGACTGATGATGTGGCTCAGTGTGAAGGCCCTGAGCTCCTTCCCTGGCACCACAACAAAACAAAGCAAGACAAAACAGTGGGCTGGGGATGTAGCTCAGTGCGAAGGCCCTGGACTTGATCCCCAGCACCACACACACTGAAAACCTCCTATTTCTGATTACATCAAAAATAATTAAATATAAATAAGTTTAACAGAAAAAGGAAAAGAAAACTGCCGATGTCATAGGTGCACAATTTAGTGCGTTTTCAGGAAACAGGCACAAAACCTTGCGTGGTGGTGCAAGCCTATAATCTCAGCACCCTGGGAAGCTGAGGCAGGAGAATCACAAGTTTGAGTCCAGTCTGAGCTACTTTGAAACTTAGATCCTGTCTCTAAAATAAAAATAAAAAGATATTGACCATGTATTTTAAGTCTGAAGGTCCTGGGCTCAATCCCCAGTACCACTAAGATAATCATAGTAATAATAATGATAATAATAATAATAATAATAATAATAATACTGATACTGATAATGAAAGATGGAGGAATAGCACAGTGCCTAGAGTACTTGCCTAGGAAAGTCAGGTCTTGATTTGAGTCCCCAGCACCATATAAGCCGGGTGTGGTGGTGTACCTGTAATCCTAGTACTTGGGAGCCTGAGGTAAGAGTTTTGAGGTCAGCCTGGGCTACATAGTGAGTTCTGGAGCAGCCTGGACTTTCTGGACTTCAGGGAAAGACCCTGCCTCAAAAAATTATGTTAATGATATCCATCCATTATTGCTACATAGTATTTATTGTGTAATATATTACAATTTATATGTGTTCTATTGTGTTAGCCCAATTTTTATGGCTAGTTGGAACTTAGTGTGTTTTTCCTGTGCCCTTTAATGCAGCCTTGTTTGGTGATAAACCCTTGTTTGCACACCTGCTTAGTCGATGGCATATACGTGGGGCACTGTGGCACTCTCCCGTGTGGAAACACAAGCTCTGTTTGAGCAGTGTAGACCCCTCCCCCTTCCTTTGCAGGTTGTGACAAGCAGGTTTTGCTGAGTAGACGTACAAATGTGATGCAGTGTGGTACCCTCTGCCTGACCTTGCCTCTGCATGGCATCAAAAAAGTGTTTTGTTTCTAATACCATAAAAAACCAAGCTCAGAGGTGCTGGTCTGTCATCCCAGCATTCTGAGAGAATGAGGCAGAAAGATCTCAAGTTTGAGCTCAGCCTGGGCAACTTAGTGACTTAGTGAGAGACTGTCAAAAATCAAAAATCAGAAATGGGCTGGGGATGTAGCTCAGTGCGAAGGTCCTAGGATTGATCCCCATGTACCACAAATGAATGAATGAATGAATAAATAAAAATAAATATCAGGCTCTGGGGGCATAGCTCATAGCATACACAACACCTTGGGTTCAATTCTCCGGGACCATATTTTAAAAAAAAAAAAAAAACAAAAAACGAGCCAAGTGTGGTGATGGCACACTCCTATAAACCCAGCACTTGCAGGCTGAGGCAGAAGCATTGTTGTGAGTTTAAGGCCATCCTAGGATGCATAGTGAGTTCAGGACCGGCCTGCATGTATTTATTTATGCATGTAAATAAATAAATACATGCATACATATGTACCTACATACATACCATAAAAATGTTATACTTGAGAAAGGAGAGCTTTTGAATCAAACATCTCACAGATAGTTCTTTTTTTTTAATGCACTGTTGTTTTTTAATAGTATATACATTTGCAAAGTATAATTATATTCAACATGGGGAATTGGTATAAAACCTTTTTTTCCCTTTTTATTGATATGTATAAGTGCAAAATTTAAGGTTTATAATGAAGTGGAGAATTTTGTGCACATTCACAGATAGTTCTTTAGATAATATGAATTATTTTGTTTTTTTATTTTTTTTGAGACAGGGTCTCACTCTGTGGTCCAGGCTGGTCCTGAATTCACTTCAGAGCCCAGGCTGGCCTTGGACTCACGGCAATCCTCCTGTCTCAGCCTCCCGAGTGCTGGTATTACAGGCATGCGCCACCACGCCCAGTTTATGTGGTGCTGGGGAATCGAACTCGGGTACTTAGCGCTTGGCTTAGCGCTTGCTCAAGCGCTTTAACCGCTGAGCCATTCCTCCAGCCCCATAATATGAATTATTACTTCTTTCTTTGAAGATAATTGAACAGGGATGGGTGTGGCTCAGTGGTGTAGCGCTTACCCAGCATGCATGAGGGCCTGGTTCCCAGCCTGGCCTATATGTTGGTTCACTGAGGCTGTGTTTCAAAAGTAAAACTAAGAAATGAGCTGGGGATGGAGCTCAGGTTGAAGGCCCTGGGTTGGATTCCCAGGACAAGAGGCAAAATAAAACATTATTAAGCTGGCATGGTTGTGTGTGCCCAGAACCCCAGCACTCAGGAGGCTGAGGCAGGAGGCCACATGTTGAAGGCCAGCTTGGACTATGTAGTGAGATCCTACCTCAAAAACCAAAAAAGTTGATAATGGAATAGTTTAGTAATAATTACTAAATACTTATTTACCTTACAGTACCAGAGGCTTTACATTGAGCTGCACCCTCAACCCATTTTCTATTTTTGATTTTGGAACAGTCTCACTAAGTTGCTAAGTTTCCCAGACTAGGCTCAAATTTGTAATCTTTTGCTTCAGCCTTCTAGAGTGCTGGGATTGCAGGCCTGTGCCCCTGGATCCAGCATGTGTGTGTGTGTGTGTGTGTGTGTGTGTGTGTGTACACACATGCATGCACGCACGCAGGCCCGCGAGCATTTGAGTCCAGGCTGGTTATAAATGCCCTGTGAAGTCCAGGCTGGCCTCAAACTTCCAGCAATCCTCTTGCCTCAGCCTCTTCAATGATGGGATTACAGGTGCACCATCCCCTAAACTCCCTGCACCCCCGTGCCCAATTTAGGTGGTGCTGGTGAGTCAAACCCAGGGCCGTGGGCTCACTAGGCAAGCACTTTAACTGCTAAGCTATTGCTCCAGTCCTCAAATAGATATATTTTAAAGTCTCATGTTTTAAATTCAGTAAACTCCCATATAAGAGAGAGACAGTATGTGCCTAGGATTGGACTGTTGTTTCCTACTTCCTAGCAGTTATCTCGAGTCAGTTACCCTTCTCTTTGTGTTTCGTCATCTGTACCTTCCTCACAGGGTTACTGTAATTAAAATAACATGCTGTTATAAAGATAGATCTATTCAGCATAGCAAATGCAAAGTTTTATGTTAAAAATACATTTCTGAGGTGTTTGTAATAACAAAAACTTAAGATCAATTTGAGTATCCAATCCTGATGAATTATAGAACTAAAACCCCATATGTGTGTTACTGGCAGTTAAGCCCAGGGCCTTTACACTTAGCTATATTCCTGGACCATTTTTTAGTTTTAATTAGAGACAGGATCTTGCTAAGTTGCCAAGTTGTCTAGACTGGGCGCAAACTTGGGATCCTCCTGAATTAGACTTGGAAAGGGTTGGGCTTATAGGCCTTTGTCAGCAGCCCAACTTGAACATTCTCTGCCTCTGTCCTCTCTGAGTCAGTGTGTCACTCTGTAGTTGAGGCTGGTCCTGAATTTATTATGTAGCCCAGGCTAGCCTCAAATTCATGCCAGTCCTCCTGCCTCAGCCTCCCAAATGGTGGGGTTACAGGTGAGCAACACCATGCCCTGAAACTTTGTGTGAGGTACTGGGGAATCAAACTCAGGGCCTTTTGTATGCTAGACAAGCACTGTAACCAGTGAGCTATGCACCCAGCCCAGTGTTCCCTTTCTGTCATAAGGTAACATACAGCAGAGCTGGAGGAACGGCACACAGGTTAACGCTCTTCCCTAGCAAGCTCAAGGCCGGAGTTGATTCCCTAGCATCACATACAGCTGGGCATGCGGTGTACACCTGTAATCCCAGCACTTGGGAAACTGAAGCAGGAGGATTGCTGTGAGTTCAAGGCTAGCCATGGCTCCATAGCAAGTTCAGGATCAGTCTGGCCTGCAGAGTGAGATCTTGTCTTAAAAAAAGAAGATAACATACAACAAAAAATAAAATTATGAGTAAATATTATTTAATGGAAAACAGGGTCCCTAGCCATCAGCAGCTGACCCTGGTGAGACTGGCATGCCTGATCCCCTGCCCCCAGCCATCCTCCTAGGCTGGTTTTCTTTGTGGGCATTACAGCAATGAATGCACCTCTGCAAATGACTGCCAGGTTCTGGGTTTTTTCATAATTGCACTTCCTCCTTTCTTACGTGCATAGGTAGCGACCTCCCTGAGCACATATGTCACTTCAGCACTCCCATTGGCTCTGAATCCAGGGCTGCATCGGCCTGTTGGCCCGATGATCTCCTGTGCTGTGGGTTGTCAGGGGTAACCAGAGGCAGCTGCTCAGGCCACTGTGGAAGGCCGGAAGCAGGGCTCTTTCGTTAGTTCTCATCATGTTCTTGAGAGCAGCCAGGATTTGGTCGCACTGGGTTTTCTACCTTAATCACAAGGTGTGTATTTTCTCTGATGCTGTAGCCCATTGAGCTCTGTATAGGATCGGATACATAATAATGAATTAAAACTTTTCTGTACTTGATAAGAAATTATCTAAGGCAACAAAATCAAGCCATTTTGGTGTCCTTGAGGTATAATTCAGTTTTTCTTTCTTCCTTTTTCATGGTACTGGGGATTGAGCCCTGAGTCGTCACACTGAGCTACATCCCTAGCCCTTGTATTTTGTGTTTTGAGGCAGGATCTCGCTGAGTCATTAAGTTGCCAGGTGGGGCTCAGACTTGAGATCTTGCTGGCTCTGCTCACCAGAGTGCTGGAGTTACAGGCCTGTGCCATCAGGCCAGCCTCAACTCAATTTTTTCTTTGCTTAGAAGTAATACATATGTTTCCAGAGAGAGAGAGAGAGAGAGAGAGAGAGAGAGAGAGAGAGAGAGAGAGAGAGAGAGAGAGAATGTGAGTGTGGTATTGGGATCAAGTCTCTGGCCTTTGTACTGAGCTACATCCCCAGCCATTTTTGTTTTTAACTTTGAGTCGGAGTTTTGTCAAGTTGCTCAGACTGGGCTCAAACTTGTGATCCTCCTGCCTCAGGCTGCCAAAGTGCAAAGATTACTGGTCACCACTGGGCCTCCTTCCCCTCCTTCCCTGTTCCTCTTTTCTTCTTTTTTTCCCCCCTGAAGATTGAATCCAGGGTCTCACGCATGCTGGGCAAGTGCCCTACCACTGAGCTACATCTCCAGACCTGTTTCATTTCTATTAAATTATTTATCAAGAATTCCTGAGTGCATAGAATTTGTGGGGAATTTGGATGAACATCAAGCAGCATCGAGGTTCTGTGCACGTATTTAGAGTTTTGGTTTTTCCTGGACAGTGAAGTCAAATATCCAAATTTACTTCATAGTGAATTCAGGGCCAGCTTAGATTAAACCCTGTCTCAAACACACACACACACACACACACACACACACACACACACACACACACACACACACGGCCAGCTTAGATTAAACCCTGTCTCAAACACACACACACACACACACACACACACACACACACACACGGCCAGCTTAGATTAAACCCTGTCTCAAACACACACACACACACACACACACCCGCTGCATTCCCTTCCTCTGTCTCCTCCCAACTGCATGTTGCTTCTTTTTTCCCCCCTCACACAGAAACTATGAGAACCTAGTGCCAGAGCGACCAGTTGAGAAGGGAAACGCCAGTAATTACCAGTCATTTCATCTATACAATGTGAAACAGAAGTGGGCATGATTTGAGTTTCACCTTGTTGACAGTTCTGTTTTGTTGTTCAATTCCTCTGCGCTGCGGTGATATGTTGATGGGTATTGTGTAAACCAAGCTGTTCTCCAGTTCTGTGACTGTTGGAAGGACAAAAAGAAGAAGCCAGTGAAGGGTGAAAAGGATAATTAAAGAGCAAGACAGGAGACTCTGTGATTTTGTTCTAGCTTTGTGACCAGTTGGTTACGTGACCTTGGGCAAGTCATTTCACCTCATGGGCCTCCATTTCCTTGATCAGAGAATGAGGAAGCTGGCGTGAGGAGGTCCCGGTGCCTGCTGCCACTTGGTGATGCTCTGACCTGGAGCAAGCCGAGTAGAGCTCTGGTGTGATCCTCAGACTTCAGTTGGCTTTTGCCTTTACCTGGTGTTTTGTTTTGTCTTACTGGGGATCAAGCCCAGGGCCTTCACATTGAGCCGTATCCTGCCTCCCCTCCGCCCACCTTTCTTTAGTATTGTGTATTGAACCCAGTCTTTGTACTGGACTACAGCCCTAGCCCATCTTATTTATTTTTTTATTTCAAGAAAAGTTCTCACTGTTTCACCAGTTTGCTCAGTGTGAGCTTGAATGTGTCATCCTTGTGCCTCAGCCTCCCAGAGTGCCGGGGTTGTAGGTGTGCAACACCATGCCCAGCCCACTTTTAAATTTTTTATTGCCTAGTGTATGGGAGGCCTTGAGTTCCACCCCAAGCATAGCAAAACCAACCAACCAACAAACAAAAATAGAAAGATCCACCTTTAAATATTGTCGTGAGCCAGGCCTGCAATCCCAGCACCCTGGGAGGCCGAGGCACGAGGATCGAAGTTTCAGTTTAGCCTGGGCAACATAACAATGTACAGAGACCCTGTCTTGAAATCAAAAATAAAAGTGGGGGGTTGGAGGTATGGCACAGCGGTTAAAGTGCTTGCCTAGGCAAAAGCGCTTAGTACCGTAGTTTGACTCCCCAGCACCACATAAGCTGGGCGTGGTGGCGCACGCCTGTAATCCCAGCACTCGGGAGGCTGAGACAGGATTGCCATGAGTCCAAGGCCAGCCTGGGCTCCAAAGTGAGTTCAGGACCAACCTGGACCACAGAGTGAGACCCTCTCTCAATAAATAAATAAATAAATAAATAAATAAATAAATAAATAAATAAATAAGTAAGTAAAAGTGGGCTGAGGATGTAGCTCAGAGTATAGGCCCTGGGCTTGATCCCCAGCACCATACAAAATAAATACTGCTGTGATCAGAGACATTGAATTATAAATCAGAAGGTTTTCTTTTATAAGATTAGTGTGGTAGAAGCGGGTTACTTAGGAAAGAGTTTAGCCTGTTACAGTGAGAAAGCCCAAAAGCTGCTCCACTGGCCTCTCATTGCCGCTACCCCGGGGCCCTCCCCTCCCAGCAAGCTCTCTGAGTCCTTGTTCCCACGGAGACTTTCCTAACAGGCTGTGGTCTCTACACGTAGCCAGGGGACTTTGACAGTTGAGAGGGAGGCAGAGAAACAAAGCAGGTCCTTCTGTCTCTCTTGCTTCTCCTTCTTTACCTTAGCCAACCTCTGTTTGGGTTTAAAATCTCTTTTAACTTTTTTCAGGCGGCTCCTCTTACAGTAGAACATGTTACACAATGGCTCAGAATTGCATAGATGGAACAGAATCTAGTTCTTAAATCTTATCCAGGTGAGAATCTTCAGAAATTCCGCATGTGTAATTTCATGGGTGAAACTTTTTGGTGTTCCTGGGCTCTCTGAGGCATTGTTATGCTTTGGATCTGGAATGTCACCCCCAAGCCTCATGCATTTGGATGTGTGGGTTACCTATGGTTTCTATGTGCAGTTCAAGGTTGGGGTCTGGTTGGGTGGAGTGGATTACAGGTGTGTGGTGGAAGGCAGGCATGCGGTAGATTATTCAGTGCAGGTGTGTGGTATATTAGGTGCTGGAGATTACAGTTGTATGGCACATTACTGGGCTTGTGACCTGGAAGGGCCTGCTGCTCACTGGGACATGACCTAGAAGGCTGTATGCTAGTTCTGCCCTTCCTCCCTCCCCCGGCTTCCATGTGCCATGTCATGAGCAGTTCTGCTTCCCACCACGCGCCTCCATCCACATGAGTGACCTTCTAAAACTGTGGGCTACAATAAATCTCTCCTCCTTAAAGTCTTGGGTGTTGGCTGTTCAGTCCCAGCTATGAAAAGTAACCAAGACAGTCATCTAAAACAAAGACAGGTATTTCGTACCGCCAGGAAACACTGCAAACTCATAGGTCCACTGTGAATTGGTGCAAAATGAAGAATTGGCCAGGCTTTGTGACACATGCTTGTAATCCTAGCACTTGGGAGGCTGAGGCAGGAGGATCAAAAGCTTAAGGTTAGCTTGGGCTACATAGTGAGATTCTTGTCTCAAACCAAGGCCTTTTTGTTTAATACAGAATTGCAGGATGCATTCACTGAGTGAGAATAGGCAAAGACAGTGGTGTGCCTAGCATGCTGTCCTTTATTTAAAAACAACAAGAAGGTGGATGTATATTTGCATTTGCTTGGTTTGGCCGAGCTGCTTCCCTGCTGGAAGGTGTATCTAGGACACCAGGTACAGTGGTTATCCGTTAGGACAAGAGGAAGGAGCTTGGCAGATTGAAGACGAGTAGGAACAAGACATTTCACCTTGTTTACTATTTATTTTCAACATTTTAAATGCAATCCTTCTTAAAAGGAAATTAATATATAAAAAGAATTATACTTCTGCTCGGGAAACAACTATAGCATATTGATAGCATGAGATGGAGCTACGACCTATGATCTCTGGTAGTTAAGGAGAAAGACTCTCTTACAGATTTCTTACAGATTTATAGTTTAATCTTCTTCTTCTTCTTCTTTTTTTTTTTTTAGACAAGGTCTTGCTCTGTGTTCCATGCTGGTTCTGAGGTCACTGTGTAGCTTTGAACTCAGCAATCCTTTTGCCCTACTCTTCCAAGTTCTTCCGGGGCATGTGCCATCACTTCCTGCTAATTTTTTTTTGTGGTGCTGGGGATTTGAGCCCAGGGCCTTGTACATGCTAGGCAAGTGCTCTGTCCACTAAACTGTGTCTCCTCAGCCCAGTTTTACATTTGAGACAGAATCTTGCCAAGTCACTCAATTGCCCATGCTGGGCTCAAATTTGCAATCCTTCTGGATCAGCCTCCTAAAGTGCTGGGATTACCAGCTCACACCACCATGCCCAGTGTAGGTTAGTTTTCCCTTTCCTTGGGCAAACCCTCCTCTGCCTCAATCTCTTCAGCTGTCTGAGCCCTGCTGGTGCCAGCACTCCAGGCTCTGGAGGCAAGGTGGGTGGGCAGCTGCAGGTTCTGGCCCTGTCCCCAAGGTGAGCTGTCTGGGACTGAAGGTATCAGAAAAAGGCCCCCGAACAGCGGCAGAGCCAGCACCTTGCTTTCTTTGAGGGATGATGAAGACAGCAGCATAGAGCGGCTGCAAGCACATTTGGAAGGGTTGAATTCAAAGCGGGTGCTTAGAGGAACGGTGCTACGAACCATCGCCTGCTGGTGCCAAAGTTTGTGAGCATTATAGCTCAACAGCATGTCTAATGTAAACTAATTTATTCTGTTAATATCTTGTTTTCCTGCTGCCAGGAACTGTGGGCATATGGCATTCCCCTAAGACATGAAGAAGGAAGCTGTTATGGGCCATAATAAGCAACGTGCGCTCATTGGTATGTTTGACGTTTTGGCTTGAAGATGGAATTCTAAGTCTCAAGTCCCAGGGGCTTCCCAGCTGTCTATAGGTTAAAGTGCATTTGCCTGTGATGGCTGCAGCGCGTCCTGCAGCATCACCCGGGCAGCTCCAAGCCTCTGGCTGCGGGTGGGGACCAAGAAAGGTCTGAGAGTTGGTGGGGCAAGGAGGATTGCTGTGAGGTCTAGGCTGGCCTGGGTTATATAGTGCGGTCAGGACCAACCTGGATTATAGAGTGAGACCTTGTCTTAAAAAAAAAAAAAAGAATCATCTGGGAAGCTGGGGGTGGGGGGCACAGACTCTGAGAGGCTGAGGCAGGAGGATCACAGGTTCAAGTATAGCATGTATAGCATGAGCTGCTTAGCAAGTTAGCAAGACACTACATCTCAAAACCAAAAATAAAAACAGGCTAGGGATGTAGCTCAGGGTGAAGGTCATGGGCTCGATTCACAGGACCACACAGCAAAAAATTACCTGAGATACAAGCTAAAACTATGTGTCACTTTTTCGTCACTATGACTCAATACCCGGCACCCACAACTTAGGGAGGAACGATTTATTGCAGCTTACAGTTTCAGAAGGTCACAGTCCATTCATGGGTGGGTGGCTGGAAAACGGTGGAATCACATTGTGGGGCCGCAGCTAGAGCTGGAACTGGAGTTCCTGAGGCAGAGACCCTCACAACATGGTGGAAGAGACAGACTGGGAGAAAAGGCCAAACCAGCACATGCTCCTCCAGGTCAAGCCCTAAGCATGCACCCCTTCCCGACAGGCCCCACCTCCCAACCCTACACAGTATCTAGAGGAACATGACGCTTTTGGGGGACACTCCAGATCCAAACCACCACATTCCACCCCTTGCCCTCAAAAGACTCTCTATATAATCCAGGCCAGCCTAGAACTCACTGCAATCCTTTTGCCTCATGGCTACTTCCTTAAACAAAATACAATTCATTGTTCTCCAAGAGTTGCCACAGTACCAGTGGTTCCAGCACTGCTAAAAAGTCCAAATCTGAAGGCTCTGAGATGAAAGACAAACTTTCAACTGTGAGGTCCTGTTAAAAACAAAGAGTTGGCTCTTTTAACATAAAATGACATGGTGGTAGAATTCCCATTCCGAAAGAGATGAGTAAGAGGATAAAAGGCAACAGGACCAAAACAATTCCTAAAACCAGCAGGGCAAGGGTTAAGTCTTATAGTCCCAGGTTTAGCAACTGTAGAGGAGTGCATTCCAAAGGGCTTGGGTGGCCCTGCCCCTGCACCATCACTAAGATTCTACCTTCCCCTAAGCCTTGCCTGGCAGGTTTGGGAAACATCTCAGTTTAGAGATTTATTTATTTATTTATTTATTTATTTATTTATTTATTTTTTGAGACAGGATCTTGCTCTGTAGTTCAAACTGGTCCTGAACTCACTGTGTAAATCAGGCTGGGCTTGAACTTACAGTAAGCCTCCTGTGTGCTGGGATGATAGGCATGTGCCACCATGCCTTGCTAATTTTTATGTGGTGCTGGGAGGCTGAACCCAGGGCCTTGCCCTTGCTAGGCCAGCACTGTCACCACTGAGCTATGTCCCCAACCCCAGTTTAGAATCTTGAAAGTGATGCTTTCGTGAGTTATCCTGTCAGTGGCCTCACCTCTTTCATTCCCAGTGACAGACATTAGTCTCCAAAACCAGGAGTGTTTTCCATCCCCGGGGTATCAGTGCATGACACACCTGTGGGAGAAATGGAGCTCATGGGCTGCATTTGGCTTTACTACTTAGTGCTCAGGCACTTTACAAGATTTTTTCCCCTTAGGATGAAGGACATTACGTATCTATTGTTCCTTCACGGAAGTTTCTGTTTTAATCACAAATCTTCGAAGTTGCTAAAGTCATCTGTACCACATTGAGGTCGTTATAGGTACAGACATGTGGTGTGTGATTCAGTCACCTTTAAAATGTCATGAGATGCGACACCCTCTGTCTTGTAACAGAGTTGTAGAAGCCTCGAGGAAACAAACTAAGTCACAAGTGGCATCCTCAGTGTGAGCACAACAGTGCCTCGCCTGGTGGCGCAGTCCTGTAATCCCAGTACTCTGAGAGTCTGAGGCAGGAGTATCATAAATTCAGGCCCAGCCTGGGAGACATAGGAACTTCCAGAGACAGTCTTTCAAAATCAAAATTAAAAGTTGACCTGGGGAACTATGAGAAACAATCCTCAAATTTATATGGAATGAGATGAGACTCAGCATAAGCAAAATAATGCTAAGTAACAAAACAAAATCAGGCAGTGTCACAATATCAGATATCAAAGCAACAGTAATGAAAACCATAGGGTATTAACACAAAAGCAAGTCATAGATCAGTGGAACAGAATACAGGATGCAGAGACATCCCTGTGTATACGAGAGTAAAGGCAGCCTCTTTAACAAATGGCTCTGGCAAAACTACCAGACATGTGCAGAAGAATGAAGCTAGACCCACATCTTCTGCCATCAACCAAAAATAAGATGTTGTCAAAGACCTAGAATTAAAATGAAAACACTGTTGGAGTAAAAAATAGGCAAAACCTTTGAAGACATAGGTGTAGGCAAGGATTTCTCAGTAAAACTTCCAAAGCATATGAAGGAACACCAAGAGTCAACAAATGAGATTATATAAAATAAAAAACTTCTGCACAGCAAAGGAAGTAATCAAGAGTGAGTAAGTAGTCGATGGTCTGAGCCAGCTACTCCTCACACAGAGGACCATAATCAGGAATATACAATAGAGGGACTAGAGGAATAGTCCACAGGTTAGATTGCTGACCTAGCACGAGCAAGGCCCTGAGTTTGATTCCCCAGCAGCACATAAACTGGATGTGGTGGTCCACTCCTATAATCCCAGCACTTAGGAGGTGTTGTGGTTTGGATCTGGAGTGTCCCCCCAAAGCCTCATGTTCGTATGGCTACTGTGGACCGTTGGGAGGTGCGGCCTGACTGGAAGGGGCTGATGCTTGGGGCTTGACCTGGAGGGCCATGTGCTGGCTCCCTTCTTCCCAGACTGGTATCAGTTCCACCATGCTGCTGTGAGGGTCTTTGTCCTTGGAGCATAGGCTCCAGCTCTGGCTCTTGTTCTAGCTGTGGCCCTACCGTGTGATTCCATCACTTTCTGGCTGCCCATCCACGAATGGACTGAAACCTTCTGAAACTGTAAGCTACAATAAATCAGTAAACCTTTTCTCCCTAAGTTGTGGATGTCGGGTATTGAGTCACAGTGACTAAAAAGTAGCTAAGACAGGAGGCTGAAGCAGGAGGATTGCTGTGTATTTGAGGCCAGTCTGGGCTATGTGTTGAGTTTGGGATCAGCCTAGACTACAAAGCAAGAACCTTGTCTCAAAAACAAAACAAAACCACCACCACCACCGACAACAACAACAAAAATAAGGAATTAAAAACAAAATAGATCCTCCAAATAAAAAACCCAGTTAAAAAATGGGCATCAGAAATGAATAGAAAATTCTCATAAGAAATCTGAAGGGCCAATAAACACACACAAAAAAGTTCATCGTTAGCCTCTTGAGAAATGCAAACCAAAGGAACCCTCCTAACATTGCTGGTGGGACTCTAAACTGGCACGACTGCCATAGAAAGCAGTATGGAGATTTCTCAAAAAACTGCAAATAGATAGCCTCTTGACCCAGCTATCACTCTTCTCGTTCTGTGAGGTTCTCATACAAGAGTGATACATGTATACCCATGTTTATAACGACACCATTTATAATGGCCAAATATTAGAAGCAGCTATTATATCCACCAACAGATGAATGGATAACGAAGGTGTGCTGTATGTACACCATGAGTACTACTCTACCATAAAAGAAAGACAAATTTGAGTCATTTTCAGGAAAATGGTTGCACCTTGAGACCATTATGCTTAGCAAAATGAGTCAGACAGAGGAAGTTAAATATATGGTTTTTCTGATATGAGAAAAACAAACCATAAAAAGTAAAAGAGAGGTGGAAGAAAGTAGAAAGATAGACTTTGTGAAGAGGGAAAGGGGAGGTGGGAAGGGGAAAAGGTGCAGTGTGCAGATAAAAAAGAATAAATAGAAAAAGTAAAGCAAAAAGAAACAAAACAAAGAAAAATTGACCCAGGAATGCAGCGTGGTGTGAAGGTCTTGGCTCAGTCCTTAGTACCACACACCCACACCCACAAACTCCCTGTAAAAAATATTCTCACCCCTATAAAAGAAAAATTCCCAATTAGAAGGTTCTAGTTCATAAAATTTAAAAGTAGGGTTTTTTTTTTTTTTTTTTTTTTTTTTTTTGTGGTACTGAAGATGAAACCCAGGGCCTTGGCACTGACCTGTGCCCCCAGCCTATTTCATTTTTTTGTTTAGAGGCAGGATGTGACCATGTCAACTAAATTTCCCAGGCTGGCCTCCAGTTTGGTGCCCTGCTGCCTTGGCCTCCCAGAGGCGAGGATGGCAGGCCCGCACTGCCGTGCCCCTTTGGTTTCTTGAATTCTGAAGGAGAAGAGGTTAAATGTTACATGAATTCTCTTATGGGACTCTCTTAGCAGCAGCCTTAAAAATCTCAACAGGTAAGCTTGGGCTCACGTCAGGAAGGGGTTTATTTTTATTTCGTGTAAGTAATCAGGAGAACAGACAAATTAATAAAGCAGAAACAAAATAGCTAAATGTATTGGTTAACAAAATTTTGGTTTTGATAAGGTCATTGCTGTGTCAAGTTAAGACATTAAACACTTTTGTGAAACAAGTGACAGCCTGAGGTATTAATTTTTCTCCCATGTAATACTAGGGACGGAACCCAGAACCTTTGCACTGAGCTGCATCCTCAGTCCTGTTATATTGTTTGAGACAGACTTGCTAATTTGCCCAGGTTGGGCTTGAACTTGCTGTCTACCTGCCTCAGCTTCCAAAGTGTTGGGATTATGGGCTGTGCTACCAGGCCCAGCTAAGATTATTATTATTATTATTATTATTTTTTTTTTTTTGAAATTTTGAGATAGAATCTCTCCAGGCCACCAGGTCGCCCAAGCTGGGGTTGAACTTGCAATTCAATCCCACTGCTTCTGCCTCCCAGAGTGTTAGGAGTACAGGTTTGTGCCACCACACCCGGTTTACCTAAGTGGGCCGGGGTCTTAGCTCAGTGGCTAAAGCAATTGCTTAGCCTGTGCAAGGCTCTGGGTTCAATTCCCAAACATCACATAAAAGTTAGCTATGTGCAGTGGTGTACATCGTAATCCCAGGATTCATTCAGGAGGCTGAGGCAGGAGG
Source organism: Ctenodactylus gundi (assembly GCA_004027205.1). Classification (NCBI taxonomy): domain Eukaryota; kingdom Metazoa; phylum Chordata; class Mammalia; order Rodentia; family Ctenodactylidae; genus Ctenodactylus; species Ctenodactylus gundi. The sequence continues at coordinate 20,929 of PVKB01006563.1, forward strand.
ATGGCTGTGAACTAAGGCCAGGCTGGACTACATAATGAGTTCAGGACACCTGTAATCCCAGCACTCATTCAGGAGGCGGAGGCAGGAGGATGGCTGTGAGTCCAAGGCCGGGCCACACTACACAGTGAGTTAAGGACACTACGGAGTGAGATCCTGTCTCAAAAACATTTTTTTTTTTTTTAATTTGGCGGTGCTGGGGACTGAGGCCAAGGCCTTGAACATGCTGCATAAGTGCTCTACTACTAAGCCACACCTTGCAATCCTTGAGTTTTAAATTCATGTATTTTCAGCACATTTCACTGCACTGAGAGTGGTCCTCGGCCCACTTGTCTCATCTATCTTGTTCACGTGCGTTGTGACTGTTTCCCTCAGCTTTTCCTCCTTATACCTACGTACTGTTTTATTCCTCATTCATGATTCACCTGAGCTCTCCCTCCTCCCACCCCTGCTATCCTTTCCTGTGGTTCTGGAGATTGAACGCAGAGCCTTGCGTGTGTTGGGCAAATACTCTGCCACTGTGCTACATCCTCAGCATTTTTTTTTTTTTTTTTTTTTTTGAGACAAGGTCTCACTGTCTCACTCTGTAGCCCAGGCTAACCTTGGACTCATGACAATCCTCCTGCTTCAGCCTCCCAAGTGCTGAAATTACAGGCATTTGCTGAGGAATCAGTCTCAGGGCCTTGTGCTTGCCAGGCAAGCACTTTAACCACTGAGGTATTCTTCCAGCCTTCTAGTCTGCTTTTTTGTTTTTGTTTCTCTTTTGATTTTGAGACAGGATCTCACTAAGTCACTAAGCTACCTAGGCAGGGCTCAAACTTGAGATCTTCCTGCCTCTGCCTCCTAGAGTGTGGGGACTATAGGTCTATACCACCAGGTCTGGCTACACTTCTTTTCACTTATTTAAAACAAAATAAAGTAAAACAAACAAACAAACAAACAAACAAACTGGGCACGTTGTCGCACACCTATAATCCCAGCACTCAAGAAGCTGAAGCAGTAGGATTGCTGTGATTTTGAGGCCAGCCGGGGATACACGGAGTTCAGGACCAGCCTGAACGACAGAGTGAGACCCTGTCTCACACAAAACGGGGGTGGTGTGGGTGGGGAATGAAAACTATCTCACTTCTTCAAAATTTTTCTTCTGCAAATTGTATATAATCATAGGACCATGTGAACTCATTGGTAGGGCCAGTATCTTGGAAGAAGCTGACACTTTGAAACTAAAGTACCATCAGCAGCTGTATTATAAACAGCCTGTCTCCACATGCCCTTTTGTCTGTTGAATTTGAACACCATCAGTTACCTTCATGTCCTTAAGAATTCCCAGGGCTGGGGTGTGACTTAGTGGTCATGGTGCTTGCCTAGCAAATCCGAGGCCATGGGTTTGATTCTCCAGCACCACATAAACTTGGAGATGCATAACTATGCATCACTGAATTAGTGACTAAAAGTACTCCTGTGCTTTATTTTATTTTTAATTTTTTTGTCTTTTGTTCTGGGGAGTGTGTTCAGGGCCTTCACACTGAACTATATCTTCAGCACATTTGATATTTGATTTTTGAAACCAAATTTAAGTCACTTAAGTTACCCAGGTGAGGTTTGAACTTGGGCTCTTCCTGCCAAAGCCTCCCAGCGTGCTGAGATTATAGGCCTGCATCACCATCCTGGCTCCTAGCCTTTTCCTGAACTATTAGTTGCTTGGTATAGTAGTTTAGGCATGTAACTGCAGTACTCTGGGAGTCTGAGGCAGGAGGATTGAAAGTTTGAGCCCAGTCTGTACAGCCTAGCAACGTAGCAAGACCCTGTCCCAAAATAAAACATAAAAGGGCCAGGAATGTTGCTCAGAGTAAAAGCCCTATGGTCAGCCCTCAGTAACACAAGAAAAAGAAAGAAATGATCCTTCTGTTCCCCTATGTTTGCATTTGATTTCTCCCCTGCTTTTTTGGAAGTAGATCTCTTAAAATATGTGTCATAAATAAGTGTGTTGGCCGGTATCCATGGCATAGGCCTATAATTCCAGCCCTTTGGGAGGCAGAGGCAGGAAGATTTCAAATTTGAGCCCACTATGACAGTTTAGTGATGACTTACTGAGTATTGTGGTTTGAATCTGGAATGTCCTCCCAAAAGTCTCATGTATTTGGGTATTACGGATTGTCTATGGAACCATGTACTATGGGGAGATGGGAGCCTGGTCTGGAGGGGTGGATTATGGGTGGGCGGTAGAAGAGAGGTGTATTGATTGAATTACAGGTGTGTGGTGGGTGCTTAAACCTCAAACGGGCGGAACACTGAGGTGGGGGTGGGGGACCTGGAAGGATATATGCTGCTTCTTGCCTTCCTTCTGGGACTAGATTTTACTTGGCTTCCTGTTTGCAATGCTGAGAGGAGCAGCCTCCGCCTCCACTTTGGTCTTGACTGGCCTGCCTTTCACAGTTGCTGTGAATGGACTCTTGAATGTACTGTGACCTTCTGAAACTGTGAGCAAAATCAAAACTTAAAAAAAGGGGGTGCCCCGTTTTGGGATACCTTTCTGGTTAGCAGGAGCCATTAGTTCTGTATTCTTGTTTTCAAAATAAAACAATAAAACCATCCTTGTTGCAACTTTCCCCTTTTGTCCACAGTTTCATTCTTTGACTTTGTAAGACACTAACCAGCATCATGGTAACAAAATTATAAAATAGAAGTCTTAAAAAAAAGAGTCTGGGGAGGTAGCACAATGTGTTGCCCCTGGGTTGAATTCTCAGTACCATTGCTCCTGGGTTGAATTCCCACTACCACCACCACCACCACCACCACCACCACCACCACCACCACCACCACAACAACAAAAATATAAAAGACTGTACCACCTGTGCAACTTTTAAGATGAAGTTCCACTATTTAGCAGCCCAGCTCTTTTAATGGACAGAACATTCCCTCCTCATTATCACCTCCCTAAGTTGGCTGGAACTAGGAGGCCCAGACTTGGCCTTGGGAGTCTTTCAAGGTGATAATGAGCTAACATTTTGTCTAACATGTGCCTTATTTTAGTTTTCAGTGCATTTGCTTTATAATCTCTGCTAGATTTTAAGTTGCGTATTTTTCTTTTCTGCAGGACTGTGTCACATCCAGTGTTAAATTCCTCACTGTGCAGACAATATTCATGCCTGGCCCGTGGCAGGTACTCAAACAGTCTACCAAGAGACTTAAGGTGAGGTCTCCAGATTTTTCCTGATAATAGATCAAAAGGATAGAGAGAAAAGGAGTCATTCTATCTTCTGGGCAGCAATAGCTTCTTCTCTTTTTTTTTTTTTTTTTGAGACAGTGTCTTACTCTTGCCCAGGCTGGTCCTAAACTTATTATTGTAGCCCAGACTGGCCTTGAATTTATGGTAACCCTCCTTCCTCAGCTTCAAGTCTATGTCAGGTGTGGTGTCACCACACCCAGCTGTTATGTGGTGCTGGGAGATGGAACCTGGGGCCTTGTGCTTCCTAGGTAAGTGCTCTAATCACTAAGCTATGCCCCCATCTTCCTTGCTTTGATACTAGGGATTGAACCCATGGCATCTATGCTATGCTATATCCCTAGTCCTTTTTTATTTCTATTTCGAGACCAGTTTACTAAGTCATTAAATTACCTAGGCTAGGCTCTTCTCCTGCCTCAGCCTCCCAGGTACGAGGACTACAAGGTTGTGCTACCACACACAATTAGGTTATAAGACTGACTCCTACATATTTATCATGGGAAGTTTTCCTTCTAGGGCTAGGAGTGTTTCTGTGCACTATGTCTGGACACTCTCCATGGTCTGAGTATTAATTGGAGAGTTGCTTGGGGAACGTAGAATCTAAGCAATACCTGGTGGGGAATGGTGTAAACTCAAGCTCATTCTCCCTCCCTCCCTCCCTCCCTCCCTCCTTCCCTTCCCTTCCCTTCCCCTCCCTCCCTCCCTCCCTTCCTTCCTTCCTTCCTTCCTTCCTTCCTTCCTTCCTTCCTTCCTTTCTTCCTTATAGATATGGTTTTGTTCTGTAGTCTAGGATTGTCCTGACCTCTCTATGTAACTCTGGCCTCAAACTCACAGCAGTCCTCCCGCCTCAGTCTCCAAAGTGCTGAGATTGCAAGCGTGTGCTACTATACCTCGCTAATTTTTATGTGGCCCTTGGGAATCAAACCCAGGGCCTCACAAATACTAGGCAAACACCCTAACCACTGCACTGCTCCCCTAACCACCCTCCCCTGCTCCATTCTTCTCATTCTTTACTCTGCATTATACTGCCTGCCCTGGACACTCAACATCTGCCATGATGTCCATGAGCAATGAGCAGTTCTTCCTTAGGCAACCCCTCTGCCATGTGCTTCCTCCATTGCCAGCGCCTATGAGTGGGCTGAAATCTTCTGAAACTCTGACCTAAAATAAATCATTCCTCCCTCAGGTCATGGATGTCAGGTATTGTGTCCCTGAAATGAGAAAGTCACTAAGACATCTACCATTCACTAGGTACTTGACCTAGGTTATTCCATTCAGCCTTTAGAATTATCCCCTGCAATGTCAGTAAAGGACGTGCGGCATAGGGAATAAGGAGGATTTATACTCGGAGCCAGGCATAGTGGTATACCTGTAATTCCTGGTACTCAGGATGCCTAGGTAAGAGGACAACAAATTTGAGGTCAGGCTTGGCAACATAGAGTTACCCTGTCTCAAAAATGAAACAAAACAGAAAGAGGACTGTGGAGCTAATCTGTGTGCTTAGTTCATGACCTGGGCCAAGGCACTTGCCCTGCCTTTACCTTCACTTGCCCTTGCCTTATGCTGAGGATCAAATAAGTTAGTGCAGATGTATTTTCACTGGCAGTGGCCATGTGACGTGCTCTTTCTTCAAGGGTTAACTATTCTTAGTGCCCCGAGTGTTGAGATGAGATTCCTGTATCGCTTGTTCAGGGCCATATAATTGGCAAATGGTCACACAGACTTTTAAGCACTGATCTGTCCATCTCCAAAGATCATATGCTATGATTTGAATGAGTGTTTATCTAAGGGTCATGTGTGAAAATCTTGCTTCTCATGGGGTTGATCTTGGGAGGTGCTTAGAGCCAATAGGAGATGGACCCTTGTGGAAGGCCCTTGGGTCATTAGAGGAAAGACCTCAAAAAGTACTGTGCAGCTGGGCTTGGTGGTACAGGCCTGTTGTCCCAGCATTTTGGGAGGCTGAGACAGAAGGTTCACAAGTTCAAGTCCAACCGGGGCAACATAGCGACTCAATAAGACCGAGTCTCAGAGTCAAAACTAAAAAATGGGCTGGGAATGTAGCTCAGAGTGAAAGCCCTGGATTCAATCCCTAGTATCACCATCAACACCACACCAAAAACAAAAAAAAAGAAAAATCCTATAAACCAAAATAAATTCTTTATTTTCGTAAGCTAACTGCTTCACAGATGTTGTATTACAACAACAGAGGCTGACTGATGCACCATCTCACTACCACGATATCTCCTTGTGCTTAGTAGTGTCAGCACAGTGAACTTCTCACAACGAGGGACCGTCTGCTACATTTGTACTCACCAAAGCAGTGTGAGGGGCTGAAGGCATAGCTCAAGGCTAGAGTGCTTGCCTGGCTTGCCCAAAGCCCTAGGTTAAATTCCCCAGCACTGCATAAAAATTGGCCAGGTGTGGTGATGCATGCCTATAATCCCAGCACTTGGGAGGCCGAGGTTTGCTGAGAGTCTGAGGCCAGCTCGGGGAACATAAGGAGTTCAGGATCGGTCTGGACTACAGAGCAAAACTCTGTCCATCAAACCAAACCAAACCAAACCAAGAAGGTGAGCTATTACAGAGTCCCAAAAGAGTGGGCCCTAAGACAGTTCACAAAACATTACCCTTAGTTTATGTATAATTTATGGGCAAACATCACTTCTTGAGGTCATGGAAATACAGCTTTGTCACCTGGGGGGAATCAGGGATTATGAACTTGCAAACCTTACGTAAGAGTTTGCCATGCTGTCAGGTGTGGTGGCACATACTAGAGTAGCAGCACTCTAGGAGGGTGGGGCAGGAGGAGCACAAATCAATCCCAGCCTGGGCAACTTAGCAACTTACGGAGACCTTGTCTCAAAATCAAAAATATAAGGAATGGGAATGTAGCTCAGGGCAAAGAACCTGGGTTTAGTCCCTGGTGCTAAAACAAACAGCTTGCTACTGTTATTAAAGTGTGTCGGTTTTCCAGTGATAAATCTGGGCTTAAAGAAGTGAAGTGCAAGACCCTGATGGAAGAGTGCACTCTAAGGTTGAATGGGCCGTGGGTGGCACATACTGAGAAAGGACTGTTGGTGGTAAGGGAAGTGGCCTGCAGGAGTCCATCCCCACATGGGGGACCTGGCGGGAGCTGGTCTGACGGGGCAGCTTGCCTGAGTTGGAGGAGGGAGAAAAACCTGATGTAATCACAGAGCATGGTAGGGATCTACGAATGGGAGGGCAGCTGTCAAGGTGAGGGTAAGATTGAAATCTTCACTGCTGGAGAGAATACCAATAGCTATGTCCTTATTTGTTTATTTTTATTGTGGTACTGGGGATCAAGAAAAGGGCCTTCATACTGAGCTACAACCCCAGTCCAATCTTTTAGTTTTAATTTTGAGACAAGTCTCACTGAGTTGCTGCATTGCCCAGGCTGGTCTTGACTTTGTGATCCTGCTGCCTCAGCCTCCCGGAGTACTGGGACTACAGGCCTGTGCCACTAGGCCCACCTGCTATCTGTTTTTTGAGGTACGGACGCGACTGTCTGTTTCATCAGAGTAGCTTACAGTGTGTTAGAAAACATAAGGCTCCTCCCTCCATAATGGTCTGTAACCACCAGAATTTAAGTAAAGCATCAGGGGCTGAGGTAGCTCGGTAGTTAGAATGCTTGTCCAGCATGCACAAGGCCCTGGGTTCAAATCCCCAGCCCCACAAAAAAGCTGTGGATGTAGTTTGTATCTCTAAGCTATATCCATAGGTCCTTCTTATTGTTTATTTGAGACAGTCTCACTAAGTTGTAAAGTTACCCAGGCTGGGCTTGAACTTGCCATTCTCCCGCCTCCTCTTCCCAGAGTGTCCAGTGCCACAACAAACAAACATAGAAACAAACAAACAAGCTAACTGACTAACTAACCACCCACCCACCCATCCACTTGTTCTGTCACAGCAAATCTCAGTCAAGGTCTCCTGGCTGCCATCCTCTTCAGGGACTGGCCCGGTCATCCAGCAGGGTACTGCCAGGGACACTGGCCACTGATCTGGCCAGGAGAGGTGACTGATAACGGAAAAACCAAATTGCTTACTCTGCAGTTGTGCTAAGGGTGCTTTTTTTCTGTATGTGTCTGTTTTTTCCAGTGCTGAAATCCAATCCAGACCACCCACTCTTTAGTTCTGAAATTCAAGGGATGGCCATGGCACCCCAGTTCCATAGGCTCACGTTACATAAACATGAGTACATACTGTCATCTTTATTATTATTATTGAAAATGGAGCCCAAGACCTTTACACTGAGTTCTCCCCAGTGCATTGTTGTTTTTTTTTTTTGTGAAAAGGCCTTGTCAAGTTGCTGAGTTGCTTAGGTTGGGCTTGAACTTGTGATTCCCCTGCCTCAGCCTCCCAGCATGCTGGGATTACAGACCTGTGCTACCAGGCTTTGTATCATCCATGTTTGAAATAAATAAATAAAGGCTAAGGAACAGAGATTGCAGTTGTGGGGCTGGTCGTGTTGCCTAGTGGTTAAAGCACTTGCCTAGCAGGCCAAAGTCCCTGAGTTTGATTGCCCAGTAACATTAGCCAGATATGGTGGCACATGCTTATAATCCTAGCACTTGGGAGGCTGAGGCAGGAGGGTTGCCGAGAGTTCTAGGCCAGCCTGGGCTACATAATGAGTTCAAGACCAGCCTGGAGTACAAAGTACAACCCTGTTTCAAAAAAAAAAAAAAAAAAAATGCTGTTGTAGCTTCTAAACTTAAGTCTCCTCATGACTCTTTGGAGTAGCTTCCTTCCTGTCTCTGTTTCTGCATTTATGTAGCAGTTGCTATGGAAGACCCTGGGATTTTTTTTTTTTTTTTTGAAACAGGGTCTTGATCTGCAGTCCATGCTGGTCCTGAACTCACTATGGAGCCCAGACTGTCCTCAAACACTTGGCAATCCTCCTGTCTCAGCCTCCTGAGTGCTAGGATTATAGACGTGCACCACCAAGTTGGTTTATGTGGTACAGGGGAATCGAACTCAGGGCGTGAGCTTTCTAGGAAAGTGCTTTAACTGCTAGGCTATCCTCCAGCCTGGGATTTTTTTTTTTAAATTAATGGTCATCTGGTCATCTTTTCCCAAACTTATGTCGTAAAGACTTTTCTTTTGTGCTCAAATTCTGCTTTGTAGGCATCCTGTTTAGAATGCTCCACCTTCCTGCCTCATCCTCCCCAGTGCTGGGATGTAACATACCACCTGCTAAAGAAATCTTTAAAAACCCAACACATCATTATCTTTCCTGGGAAGTACAATAACCTTGGTGAGAAGAGCTTAAGGGGTGGGAACTGGCCAACATTCAGCTGGTGACCAGAGAGAGCATTGAGTTTCATACTTTCTCTGTTTGGCTTACACCAAACTGACAGTGATACTGGCTTATGGAAGCCCAAAGAGAATTCCTTTGCTCTCAGCTCTAGCTCTTGGCTCCACGGCTGGACCCCTACCATGTCCTCCTGATGTTTCCTACCTGGCGCCTGCCTTGTGATCACCTGCCTACATGCTTACTCTGCCTGCTTACTCTGCCTGCCTGCCTGCCTGCGTGCCTGCCTGCCTGCCTGCCTGCCTGCCTGCCTGCCTTCCTTCCTTCCTTCCTTCCTTCCTTCCTTCCTTCCTTCCTTCCTTCTTTTCCTTCTTTCCTTCCTTCCTTCTCTCTCTCTCTCTCTCTCTCTCTCTCTCTCTCTTTCTTTCTTTCTTTTTTCCTCTCTCTCTTCTTTCTTTATTATCTCTTTTCTTTTTGTAATAGTGGGGACAGAACCTCGTGCCTTCATGATGAGCTGTAACCCCAGCTCAGTTTTTATTTTTTGGTTTTGAAGATGGGGACTCCCTGAGTCCCGCGGGTAGCGGGAGCTCCGGGGTACAGTCGCACAGTGGCTATGTGTCAACTACCGACTCTTGTGCATCATCTTGTTTTTACAAATGCCCCCATGAAGGAGGGCGACTCTGTGGATGAGGGTGTCAGATTTACACATCCGGGATTGAGAAGAGAGCAAAATTGGACCTAATATCAGAGAGAATATAAAACATTAACATTCATGTCATCAAACTAAGCAGCCAGTTTTAAATAATAAAAGATTTCTGGTTTTAACCACCAACAGCCTTTATCTGGCTCAGCGCGAAGGCAGACTGGCACTGCGCGTGCACGGGGAGACTCAGCACTCGGTTTAATAAATGAGTTCCTGCGCTGCGTCGAACCAGTGCAACTTCCTTAATCCAATATCTGATGAAGGAGCGAGGATGGAAGAATTAATTTGGCGCACACTAATTAAAGAGGGGTCTACACGTATATACAGTGAAAGTCTCTGAAATGAATATTTGATAAACAATATCTGGGAAATTAAAAACCTGAAATGTTAAATTAAATGCAAATTAAAAATCTGGAATGTTAAATTAATTAAACACAGAAAACTGCATCAAATAACATTACAGGTCTCAGTTAAATCAGGGAAGTGGGGAAAGCAAGCCAAGTTACTCGGCCTCCCCTCTTGCAGCTAGCGCTCCTGGGTCACCTGGGAAGGGAACCGGGAAGGCCGGGGCATCAGATTTAGTCGTGAGTTTGTGTGTCACGTCGTTTCACCCTTCTGGGCTCCTTTTTACTGGTGAAGCTAAGAAGGGAGCTGATTTTTTACCATCGTGCAAAAAAAAAAAAAAAAAAAAAAAAAAGAAAAACAGAAAAGCCTGTTGACTGTATTCTAATCTCTTTCAGTTTGAGGTAAGGACAGTTAAATTGCCATGTGTAGGATCCAGGCTGGGCTGTAACTCCTGACCCTCCTGCTTCAGTCTCCTAGGGTGCGAGGGTTGCCCAGCTGGGAAAGGGCTTCTCAGTTGGAACAATCCAGATGTACCCCTGCCTTGGGTTGGATGCACATCCTTCTAGGTGGCTTTTAGTGTTCATTTTATTTTTTACATGTACTTAACTCTTCAGAAATGTATGTACGTATATATTTTATATATATTTTGAGACAGAGTCTCATTCTGTAGTCAAGGCTGGACTGGGTTTGAACTCACCACGTAGCCCAGGCTGGTCTTGAACCCACGACAGTCCTTTTATTTCAACCTGCGGAATACTGGGATTACAGGCTGCACCACCCCCCTCAGCCCAGAAATGTATAGTTTTAAGTAAGATATTTTGTTTACATAATAGTTACATAAAAAGTTTTATAGTAGGTCTATCATTCTACAGCTACTTGCTTTTTGTACTAGGAATCAAGCCTCGGGCTTTCACACTGAACTACTTCCCCAGCCCATTTTCAGTTTTGGTTTTGAGACAGGGTCTCACTAAGTTGCTGAGTTGCCCAGGCTGGGCTCAGATTTGTGACCCTCCTGCCTCAGCTCCCCAGAGTGATGAGATTACAGCCCAGCTTGACTTTTCTGTTATACTACCTATTCCCTTAGAGAGTTGTGTTAGTCAGCCTTCAGTTGTGAAAAAATGACTGACTTGATCAACCTTTAAGGAAGACAGCTTTATTTTGCCTTACAAATTCAGAAGTTTTGGTGTGTAGTCACCTTGCCCTGACTGTTGCTGTGGGCCCACGTGGCAGGAGAGGCCTTGTACCCATGGAAGCAGAGACAGCCCTTAGACCAACTGAGCTGATAGTAGCGAGGCCATGGCATTATGTTCTAAGGATCATTTTTACGTGAAAAGTTGGGCTGTTTGCGAGACAGGAGGGGCGGCTGAGTTGGTATAACTGTAATTGAAAATTTTTTAGTACTCAGTTTATCCCAGGCAAGAAGCAGTATATGCTTGTGTTTTTAAATTAACACATCACATGGGCCTCATGTTTAAATTGGTATGATTCAGTTAATAATTAAAGTTGGCTCACTCCTTTAATGAAAGGTGACAATCACAGGCTGCCCTTGGCAAATAAAAACATTTCATCATATGTATGTACACATGAGTGTGTGTTACCTATCTACAGTTGTGAAAGAATCTATCTGCATATATGATATACAAGCAAAAATAATATTTTAAGGTATCAGTGAGTAGATTACAAAATTCATTTGAAAGTACAAATTAAATGGGATTTAGGGACAAGTGCAAGGGTCTGATCTGCGTGGTAAGCAGTCCTGTATAAGAAAATGAAACACCCTGCCAGGTGGGATGGCGCACGTCTGTAATCCCAGCACTCACGAGGCTGAGGCAGGAAGGTTGTCATGAGTTGGAGGTTAGCTTGGGCTACATAGTCAGGTCAGGACCAACTGGGACTACAGAGCAAGATCTTGTCTCAAAAGAAAAAAAAGAGAATGAGAGAGAGAAGAAGGAAGATAGTTTTTAGAATTAAAGATCCAACCCCCTCCCAGAGTACACACATGTGCACACGTACATTCACAAGAATTGCCAGAGTTAATATTGTGTGATTTTCCTTTTAGCTTTGGTGTGAAACCTATTCTATCTTGAGGTTTTTGTCCAGGAGGCAAAAAAGAAATCTCTGTATTTCTGCACCCGCCCCCAAAAGCACGAATGTGACATGGGTGTAGAAATACAGTAGCAAGTCCGTGTTCTGTAGTAATTAAAGAGGAAGCTTGGTGTACACCAGCGGAGTTTCCCTGTAGGTATAGTCAATTTCCCCCAGCAATAGAAGACATAATTATATGGATGTAAATCACAGGGAGATGACGAGGAGGGAATGGCCCCTCACCTTCTTTAATTCGTTGAAGGATCTTATCTTTCTGACAGGTACCATCAAGCAGTAGGCAAGGAGCTGGGAGGCAGGGTGTTTTTCTGGTAATTAATTTGCTTCGAGGGGAAGAAAAAGCCTGTATTGCAAACACTCAAAAGAAATAAGATAACCCAGCTCCAGCCGGGGGTTCTCCAGGCCCTTTCTCCCCAGCCTCTGGCTGACCTTGTGTGCTGCACCCTCCCTGCCTCTCTTTCCGCTCCTGGAGGCTAACTCCCAACAGCTATTCTTTCAGGCCTCATGATTCCAGACTCTTAGAAAATGTGTGTGAACTGGACCTTGTGGTACAGCACTGTGGGAGGCTGAGGCAGGAGGATGGGGGAATTGGAACCCAGAACGGGCAATTTAGCAACTCAGAGAGACCCTGCAAAAAGAAAAGGCCCTGGATTTGACCCCCAGTGCCCTCCCAAAATGTGTATAGTATGTATGTGCACACACACACACACACACACACACACATTTTATATCTATCTGTATGTTATATACATAGGAAAACATTTTTTCCCCTTTCATTAAGAGAATGCTTACTGGACCTTCTGGTCCCAGACTGTAATCTCAGCACTCTGGGAAGCTGAGGCAGGAGGATTGTTAAGTTTTTGCCCAGTCTGGGCAATTTAACAACTTAGCAAGATCCTGTCTCAAAGTGAAAAGCCCCAAAAGAGGCTGGGTACGTAATTCTCTGTGAACGCCCAGGGTTCCATCGCCAGCACTGGGGGAAGAAAAAGAAAAAAAATTATTGCAGCGAGTCTGTGTGTTCTGTTTTGTTTGCATAGAAAAAAAAGTCACCAGTGGGAGAAGCCAGCATGCTGGGATTCTGGGAACTGCTTTCTACCCCATCCAGGTCTGAGCTTTACCATCCACATTGGCTTCTTGGTTTGCTGATTTTGTCCCTCAACCATTTCCTTCAAGGCAAAATGACCCAGGATGTCACACTGGGTGTCTAGGATTGTGTGAGAGCCAAAAGCGCTTTGAAGACGGCCAGGAGTCAGTCCTGAGAGGCCCAGAGGCTGAAAGAGATGTCGCATCCGCCCTCCAACAGGAAATGAAAAAATGCCCCAAGTTCAGTGGTTTCTCTTTCCCACCCCACACTCCTTTTATTTTTGTGGCAAACCTTGAAAGAAAGCCAGAGCCAAAGTGCTTTTCATTCCGTGGGTGGCGACGGTTCTGACTCAGGCCTGCAAGCATGACGTTGCTTGTGCCCAAGGTGGATGCTCCCACAGGATCCTGGGCCATTGTGTGTCCTCATTCACTTCAGGAGTTCGGGCAGAGCCAGGGAGGTGGCTGCTGGGTGCGTGTCTCCTGAGACACATGAATGCCATCACCGGAGTTGAAAAGGTTTTAAGCTTTCTTGGTGGCATATTTAGCATATTTGAATAAGTTTAGATCTGGAAGAATGAAAGCGGATGCTTCCAAACTGTTACACACACACACACACACACACACACACACACACACACACACCCCCATATATTTAATCATATACGCATATATGTATTTTTACGCGGGTCGCCCAGCTACCCAGGAGGCTGAGGTAGGGGGCGCACGTGAGCCCAGTAGATCTGGGCTGTGGTGCACTATGGTCATTGTGTGTCAGAAGTAACTTTGGTGCCTTCATGGTTATTTCCTGGGAGCAGGGGATCACTACGTTGCCTAAAGAAGGGTAAACTGCCCAGGTCAGAAACAGAACAGGTCCAGATTCTCATGCTGGCCAGCAGTGGGGTGATGCCTGTGAGTAGACACTGTGCTTTAGCCTGGACAATACAGTGAGATCATGTCCGTTAAGTACAAGTAATAAGTAAATTATTAATAATAGGAAGCATCAAACATGTCATGTAGGAGATGGATAAAAAAATCAGTGTTTTCATATTTAGGAATAATGCAAGCTATTAAAAATGATACAGCACTTGGGAGGCTGAGGCAGGAGGATTGCTACAAGTTGGAGGCCGGCCTGGGCCCTGTAGTAAGTTCAGGATCAACCTGGACTATAGAGTGAGATCCTGTCTTCAAAAAAAAAAAAATAGTTTCATGATAAATTGTTATATGTGAGAAAAGAAATATAAACAAAAAGAAAAATAAAGGAGGGATGCATATGGAAAGATTGGAAAATGTATTCCAGAATGTTAAAATGCTAGTATTAGTTATCTATGGATAGTGGGAATTTTATTTTAATTTATCAGACTATCTGGATTTTAGAATACAGGGAGCATATATTACTTTTTACTGCTATAATAGCAATAATTATAACCATACTTTAATTTTATCTTTTGGTACTGGAGATTGAGACCAGGTCCTTCCCAATGGAGCTACCTTTTGAAACAGAGTTTCACTAAGTGGCTGAATTGCTTAGGCTGGGCTCAAACTTGTGATCCTCATGTCTCAGCCTTCCAGGGTGCTGGGATCACAGGCCTGCACCGTCAGGCCTGGTGCTACTATTTTTTAAAATTTCACTCAGAAAGATTTTAGGCAAGTAGAGTAGTGTACTGAGTGCTGTGTCTCTATCACCACAAAGCTTTAAATCCCAGATCCTCTTGTTTTATATAAACCTCCCATTTCTCCCAGGCTATTTTTTTTTTTTTTTGAAGAATCTTATTCTGTAGTCCAGGTTGATCCTGAGCTCACTGTGTAGCTCAGGTTGGCCTGGAACTCAGACACTGCTTCTGCCTCGGCCTCCTGAATGTTGGCCTTACAGGTCGGCATCCTCCCGTCTCCCTCCTCTTTCTCACAGTACTCTCCTCCCTACTTTAGGACTCGTTCCTGCAGCACATAGTCCTATCAGTGACCTCTGTGAGGTCAGACGAGAGCTGCAGGTTCTGAACACAGAAATTAAGCTTGAGAGGTGTTTTCTGTTTTAGCTAGTTGAGCAAATGGAGTTGTTTCCCAGTAACACTTGCCCCCGGAGCCAGATTTCCTGGTGATGTACCTGATCTGGTCAGGCTTTACTGGAATCCAAGATTTGGAGAGTAAATATCATTCTGGAATTTATGTGTTCAATTTTGTCTTTTTTTTTGGGGGGGGGTGACTCATAGTAGTTTTAGTCAATTTATGAATTTTGTAAGTGGACTATTAAGCTGCTTGTTTTCCAACAGGCTTAAACCAGTATTTTTAGCCATCCAACAGTCAATCAAAGAATGCTGTCTTTCCCATAAAAATGCTCTTGGCCAGGCCCATTGTTGCAGATCTGTAATCCTAGCACTGTGGGAGGCTGAGGCAGGAGAATCAGTAGTTTGAGCACAGCCTGGGCAACTTAGTGACTTAGCAAAATGCTGTCTCAAAATCCAAAATAAAAACGGCCTGGAGATGTAGTTCAGAGTGAAGGTTGTGGGTTTGACCTCTAGTAAAACAACCAAAAACAAACAAAACACGGATCTTGGTTCATGGAGTCTAGGGGTGCTGGAACAGTCTGTACAGTTGGAGGCCCAGCCTCAGTTGACTAGGTAAGACCTAGAGGTAAGCAGGAGGGACCTTTGTAGGCAAACGAATATCAGGACATCTCAAACGGTGATTTGGGTTAAGTCCCTTCATCCAGGTATGTTCAGACCATTGTGGGCTGGAGGACTCAGTCTATGTGAGATGTCCTTAGCCAGGTAGTTTAGGGAAAGGATACTGGAGTAAGGGTTGGAAGACTGAAGTCACACCCTGTCGTGGCTCCTTCCTACAGAGGGCCCCAGACAGAACTTGAATCTCAAAGTGTCCCACCAGGGTTGTTGGGACGGTCAGCCAAGGCAGTATCAGCATTTTGAAAGTCCTAAGGCCTGATAAGAATGAGAAATACTTCAACCAGTATTTTTTATTTTGTGGTTAAAAAAAGATAGCACAAAACTGTTGAGCCAGGCACAGTGGTATGAGCCTGTATGTAGTCCCAACTATCTGACAGGCTAAGGCAGGAGAGGATTGCTTGAGCCTTGTGATCCAGGCCAGCCTGGGTAGCAGGGTGAACCTCCCTCCCCCTGAAAAAAAGCCTAGTTAGAAAAATTTTACAAGTTCTATATCTCATCTTCTTAACATATTATTTTTATCTATCTGTCTATCTATCTGTTTATCCATCCATCCTGTATATTTATCTGTCTTTAATGGTCTTTTTGAGATAGGATCTCACTATGCAACCCCGACTGGCCTTAAACTTGCTGGGTGGCCTAGGCTGGCCTTCAACTTGAAGTTCTCCTGTCTCAGCCTCCTGGGTGCTGAGATTACTTGTGTGTGCTACCACACTCAATATTAATTTTGCACATTATTTCTTGTCGTTATTCACATAGCAAATTTGGGGCGACTAGAAGTCATGATAGAATACCGTTTCATATGTTGCTTCTGTAGCTTTACATTTTATTCTGTCATTGTTACTGTGATTCTAGGTTCTACATTATCTTTCTAATTATTATTTATATGTCATAACCTCTGTTGAGCATTTGTGTAATTTCACTTTGCTGTGTGGAACTGCCACAGATAAACTTGTCTGTGACTTATTTCCTGTGATGCCTGGGTGAGAATATATGGGTGTTTTATGGCTCTTAATAGGTTTTGCCATATTGGTTTCCAAGGCTAGTAACAATGAGACTGACACCAGTAATGACGGTCTGTCATTTTCAACAATTATTTGGAATCAATTATTAACCAGCCATATGTGAAGGCATGTTCCAGGAGCCATGCCTGCCAGGACCTTCCATTTCTGACTCATTCATTCATAAAAAATCAAACAAGAGCCTGTGTATGCCGACTGCACTGTGCCCTCTGTTTGGATTCTGGAAAATTCTACCAGTGATTGTTGCACGTGTTACTTGCTTCCTTATTTTTAGAATTAGTGATATATTTGCAAATTTTCTGGAGCACAGGGAGGGCCACTAAATACTGCATCATCTGGAATCTTTTATGAAAGTATGCATGGAAGATTTTAAAATTCTGGTTTTTAAGAACTTCTCATTTGAAAAATTTTATTTTTTAATAAATCATATATAAAACAACCTTAATAGCAATAATAGCTTACATTATTTATTTATTTTTGAGACAGTGTCTCTCTGTACTGAACTCACTATGTAGCCCAGCCTGACCTTGAACTCATGAAAATCTTCCTGTATCAGCTTCTCGAATGCTGAGATTACAGGTATGCCTCAACATGCCTGAATAATTTTTATGTGGTGTTGCAGGATTGAACCCAGGGCCTTGAGCCCACTGGGCCAGTGCTGTAACCATTTAGTTATAACCCTAGCTCAATAGCTAACAACTGCTACTACTACTACTACTACTTCTTCTTCTTCTTCTTCTTCTTCTTCTTCTTCTTCTTCTTCTTCTTCTTCTTCTTCTTCTTCTTCTTCTTCCTCCTCCTCCTCCTCCTCCTCCTTTCTTCTTCTTGAGACAGGGTGTTGTTCTATAGCCCAGGCTGGTCCTGAACTCTCTGTGGACCCTAAGCTGGGCTTGGACTCACCGCAATTCTCCTGTCTCAGCCTCCTGAGTGCTGGGATTACAGGTGTGTGCCGCCACGCCCAGTGTTTTGGTGCTGTGGAGTCAACTCAGGGCCTTGAGCTTACTAGGCAAACACTTCAATGGCTGAGCTATTTCTGCAGCCTGAGACTTAGAAGTTTAGACTTTGTTTTTATTTTGGTTTTAACTTTTTGTGGTGCGGAGGATCAAACCCAAAACCCCTGGCATGCTAGGGGAACATGGTAGTGTCCTAGACTCCCAGCACCAGCCCTGCAGTGGAGTGAGGGGAGTGAGTGTCGGTAGCTGAAAGCTGCTCCTTCTCAATCACTGAGGTACTTAGCACTTGCCTAAGTGCTTGCTAGGCCAGTGCTTTAACTGCTGTGCCATTCCTCCAGCCCTGATTCCCATTTCTTGATTCTTGTTGTTGTTTTGTGAGTTTTTGGAGTCCTGCCAGGGAATTTTTGCCTGCACCAGTATTTTGATGAATTTCCCATAGGTGTCTCTTAGTGATTTCAAACCTTCAAGTCTCTCATCAAGGTCTTTGACCCGTTGCAAGTTGAATTGCATACAGAAGGACAAAGGGATCTGTTTCCGTCTTCTGCCAGTGAATTTCTGGATTTCCCAGCACCATTTCTTAATGAGGGTGTCTTCTTTCTAATGTTCATTTTTGGTTCCCTGGTTAGGAACTGGGTGCAGATGTAATGGCTTATTCTGTCTTCTGTTGTATTGGTCTAGGAGTTTGTTTTATGCTAGTACCTTGCTGCTTTTGTTAAAAGAGCTCTATAGTATGTGTTGAGATCAGGTGTTGCAAAAGGCAGAGAGATTTGTACAGTGTGAGGAGAAACCTGGACTCGGGTATCAGGATTGCTTCAGCTCTTGTGTTCAGCAGTCTGTTGGCTATTGGGGTCTTTCGTGCTTCTGTAGGAGCTGTAGGAGTGTTGTGCTGGTCCTGTTGAGAATGCTACTAGTGTTTAGATGGTAATTGCATTGAATCTGCAGATTGCTCTTGATACTGCTGCTGTTTTTTCCATTTCATTGTTATGTATAAGTGCAAAATGTAAAGTTTACATTGATCTTGAGCATTTTGTGTACATACATATCACGGCAAAGTTACAGATCCTTCCCCCTCTCTTCTTTTGATCGTCTCCCCACCCACCCCCCAAGTTCCCATTATTTCCCACATTAAGTTCCATGAAGTAATTGTGCTCTGAGTTTCTCATAACAGAGAAACAACTTGACATTTCACTTTCTGCTTTTGACTCACTTCACTGAGCACGATGGTCTCAAGTTGCCTCCATTTGCCTACAAAAGCCTCCAACCAATCTGTCTTTATAGCTGAGTAGTGCTCCATTGTGTATAAATACCACAACTTGTGTACCCATTGGTCTGTTGATGGGTGCTTTTGTGTCTTCCACATTTCAGCTATTATTAGTTGTGCTGCTGTGAACATGGGTATGTATGTAACTCTTTTATATAGTGTTATTTTTTTAAAACCCTTTTGGGAGTATTCTCTGAAGAGGTATCGCTGGATCGAAGGGGATATTTATTTTCATTCTTTCAAAAGTCTTCCATACTTCTTTCCATAGTGGTTATACCAGTTTACATTCCCACTAGCAGTGCAGGAGGGTTCCTTTCTCCCCACAGCCTCACCAGCATTGATTGCTGTTTGACTTCTTGTTATAGGCCAATCTCTGTAGAGTGAGATGGTACTTAGTGTTGTTTTGATTTGCATTTCTCTTATGGCTAGGGATGTTGAACATATTTTTTTATGTATTTATTGGCCATTGGATTTCTTCATCTGTGAACTGTGTATTCATTTCTTTTGCCCATTTTCCAGTAGGGTCCTTCATTTTGAGAGGCTTACTTTTTTTTCAGTTCCCTGTATGTTCTGGTTATGAGCCCTCTATCTGAGGTATTGGCGATGAATATTTTTTCCCAGTCTGTTGGTTCTCCTTTTACAATGTTGATAATTTCCTTTGCTGTTCTGAAACTTTTTAATTTGGCACAATCCCATTTATTAATAGTGGGGGCAATTTCTTTTGCTTTTGGTGTCTTATTAAGAAAGTCTTTGCCTACACCTATGTCTTTTAGATATTTGGCTAATTTGTCTTCTAGAAGGTTCAGTGTTTCACTTTTAATGTCTAGGTCTTTGATCCACTTTGATTTCATTTTGGTGAATGGTGACAGGTGTGTGTCTAGATTCATGTGGATGTCCAGTTTTCCGAACACCATTTGTTGAATACGCCATCCTTTTTCCAGTGTATGTTTTTGGCTCCTTTGTCAAAGATTAGATAGTTGAGAGTATTTGAGTTTGTCTCTGCATCCTCAATTCTGTTCCACTGGTCTCTCTGTCTGTTTTTGTGCCAGTACCAAATTGTTTTTACAACTATTTCTTTATAGTACAGCTTGATGTCTGATATTGTAATGCCTCTTGACGTGGTCTTGTTACTCAAGATTGCTTTGGCTGATACTGCTGCTGTTTTCACAGTATTAATTCTCACACTTCATGAACGTGAGAGACCTTTCAGTCTTCCAGTATCTTCCTCAATGTTTTGCAATTTTTATTGTTGTGTTCTTTCACTTTCTTGATTAATCAGGTTTATTTCTTGATATTTATTTAATTTATTTTTTCAGGCTATTGTGAGTGGGATTGTGTCCTGATTTCTTCTTCAGGAAGTCCATGATTGGCGTATGGAAAAGCTGCTTTTTTTGAATGTTGAATTTGTATTCTGCTAATTTGCTGAAATTATCAGTTCTAAGAGAATTTTGTGAATTCTCCAGTTTTCTAGGTGTAAAATCATACCATTTGCAAATGGGTAATTTGTCTTTCTTGCTTTCTATTTATATTTCATTTATTTATTTATTGCCTAAGTGTTCCTGCTAAAATTTCTAGTACTGTATTACATAGGAGTGGTGAGAATAGACATTCTTATCTTCTACCTGATCCCAGAGGAACATTTTCTTTTTCCCTCATCCAGTATAATATTAACTGTGAGTTTGTCACATACAGTTTTTATTTTGTTGAGGTATAGTCCCTCCATTTATTTATTTTTCGATCTCTCTATTTATGAAGAAGTTTTTTTTTTTAAGTGACTAATGTGATCATGCAAATTTTGTCTCTGATTCTATTCTTGAGATATATTACACTTACGGATTTGGGTATGCTGAACAAACTTGTGTCCATGGAATAAAACCAAATTGATCGCGGTGTATCAGATTTTAAATGCAATATTAATTTTGATCTGTAAGTATTTTGTTGAGTTGTATTTATGTTTTTCTTTGTTTTCTCTCTCTCTTTTTTGAGACAGGGTCTCACTCTGTGGCCTAGGCTGGCCTTGGACTTCCACAGTCCTCCTGTCTCAGCCTCCCGAGTGCTGGGATTGCAGGCATCACCACCACACCCGGCTTATGTCGTGCTGGGGAATCAGACTCGGGTACTTAGTGCTTGCTAGGCAAGTACTTTAACCACTGAGCCATTCCTCCAGCCCTGTTTTGTTTTCTTGAGATAGGAACTCACTCGGTAGTCCAGAGTGTTGCTGAACTCACTATAGAGTCCAGGCTGGCCTTGAAGCCGCAGCAGTCCTCCTGCCTCAGCCTCCTGAGTCCTGGGATTACAGGTGTGTGCTACCACACTCTGCTTATGTGGTGCTGGGATCAAGCTCAGGGCCTTGTACCTGCAATGCAAGCTCTCTACCCGCCCCCTGTTGAACAGTTTTATGTGTATGTTCATCAAGAATATTTTTCTCCTTTCCTGATTTTGTGATGTCCTTAGCAGGTTTTGGTAACAGGGCTTTGTGGGATGAGTTTGGAAGAGTTCTGTGGGGCTCTGGTGCTGTATCTTCCGTGCTGACCCTAACCTGACTTTTCCAGTCCGACATACCAACTTTGCTGGCCTTTGTAGTTGGCCAGCTGTTGTTGACAACCCTGACTCCCAACGGGGACCTGTGTCCCTTAGCCCACAGCCTGCCTGCCTCCTCTGCCAGCCTATCAGGTAGCTCTGCTTGTCCTATCTGTCCTTGACCCACATGCCAGCTAAAGAGCCCAGTTCCTGACCCTTACACAGGCTAAGCCATCCACACTGCATAAAAACTATATGCACCGCATAATCGAGGCCACAAGTGGCCTTATGCCTTAGGCCTTGTGCCCCTTTGTATCTTATGGGTCTTTTATGGCTGATGCCTTGCGCCTGGACCTGCCATCCAGGTGGAGGGCCATGAGGCCTTGTGTCTGTACTTGCTGCCCAGGCAGAGGGTTGTGGGGTCAATAAATTAGCTTCAATTTGCCTGGCTGATTTTGGTTTTTCTGGGTTTCTTTTTTGACCTAAAAAGTTCCTTCCCTTTGAGTTCTGTGTAATATTTTGAGGAGTATTAGGGGCTGCTTTCTTTTAAAAGTCTGGTAGGTTTCAGCAGTGAATCTGTCCAGTCTTGGGATTTTCTTTATTGAGTGACTTTTGATTACTTTTAAAATCTCATTACTTATTATTGGTTCATTTAGATTCTTTATACCCTCTTTGGTTCAGTTTTGGTAGGTCTTATGTATCTAGAAATTTGCCCATTGTTTTCTACAATTTCTAATAATTGGGATATAAATTTTTAAAATATTCTTTAATGATCCCCGGATTTCATTGGTATCTGTCATAATAGGCATTTTTCAACTCTAATTTCATTTACTCGGGTCTTCTTTGTTATTGTTTTGCCTAGCTTGATTAAAGATTGTCAGTTTTGGTTATCTTTTTAAAGAGCTGAGCCAGGCCAAGCAGCCCAGGCCTGGATCCCACCACTGCCAGGGCTGCAGCTGAGACAGGAGGAGAGCAAGTTCGAGCCCAATCCCAGTAGCTTTGTGATTTGATTTTTCAAAATCAAAAATAAGAAGTGAAATGGGGGCTTGCTCCCTGCTCCTCTCTTTCCCCTGAGAAAGAGCTGGTTCCTTGTTTCCCTGGTCCTTTGTGGTGTTCTTCTAGTCTCTCTTCCATTTATTTCTGTTCTGGATTTTTCCTTGCTTGTTTGCTTTTTGAGGTGGGATTTTGCTGCGTACCCCATGTCAGCCTTGACCTCACTCTGTAGCCCAGGCTGACCTCAGACTCAGAATCCTCCAGCCTCAGCTACCTTAGTGCTGGGATTACAGATATGCTCCACTATGCCTGCTTACTCTGATTATAATTCTTTCTTTATACTGATTTGGGGTTTTGCCTTCTTCCTTATTTTTTTCTAAAGCCTAGAGACTCATTACTAGGTTATTTATTTGTGATCTGTTTTTCAAACGTAGGCACCTAGAGCTGCCAACATCCCTATTATAACAGCTTTCACTGTGTTCCACAGGTTCTGCAGTCTGCTTCCATTTTCATTTGATCTATGATTATTATTCTCATGCTAGTTTTTGGGGGTATATCCTTTCTCTCTCTCTCTCTCTCTCTCTCTCTCTCTCTCTCTCTCTCTCTCTCTCTCTCTTTCTGCTTTTTGAGGGTGTCACTGTTTTGCTTAGTCTGGTCTCAACTCATGATCTTCCCAAATAGCTAGGATTACAGGCGCGTGCCACCACACTCAGCAGGAACTTGTCTTTCTAAACCAATCAAGACCTTGATTTGCTTTGTGTTTTGAGGTGTCTGTGAGACAGTTATGCTTCAGAAGCATAATTGGACCCTGAATAGATACGAATATGTACAATGACACCCACTGTCTGAGTCTATAGATCTTTTGACTTTTCAGATCTCTTTCCTGTTTTTTTTCTCATTTGCTCCTCACACCTGTCCAAGAGGAAGACTGGACAGCCCAAATAACACGGAGGCTGAGGTACAAGATAACTTACCTTAGGAAGTACTGCTTCCAGGGTGAGCGTGTTTGCTTGACTCTGGCCCTTTTTATTTGATTGTACCATTTTAACTTTTAAAAAATACTCTTATATCACTTACTGGGTGTGCATACATGGCGTGTGTGCGTGCACATGCGCGTGCTTGCTGAGGCCCTGCCACGGAGCTACACCCTCAGCTCTCCTATGCCTCTTAGCATGAGAATATTTATTTGTACAGAATTAACTTGGCTTTTGAGAAGGAATTCTTGCGCCACGGTGTGGACCTTTTCTCTGCCCCGGTGGTGGGGGGCAGGGTGTCCATGGCTCCTACGGTCAGCGCCGCCCACTCAGTGGCTCGTGTGGGCAGGCTCCATGCCCTCCTTCCGCCCCCCTTGCAGCTTTGGTGCCACAGCAGAGGAAACTGCAGGTCTCAATTTCAGTGAGCCAACGAGTGGCAGCAGTAGGACTTGAACCCAGATCTGTCTCCAGTGGAGTCAAAATGATCCTTCGTGGGTACCACACTTGTTCCAGAGTTCCTTCAACACAAATTAACTTCTTCCTCACTATAAGAAAAAAGTATCTTCCCCAAAGAGCGCTTAGAAACACAGAACATTATATTTAAACAACGGCAAACTGCCTTTTCGTGCAGACTGTCTAATCTAAGATATTGGAAGGACTGTTTAATCAGCTGCCTTCCTAGAGATAAAAAACAGCCTTTAGTCTTGAGTCAGCACTTTTTGGTCTCCTTCCCCGAGGTCTAACATTCAGTGAAGCTTAGAGGTTTAAACTCGTGAAATCCCACCTCCCTGGTTTACCTAAACTCTCGTTTCCGGTCTTGTCATGTTTTCCTGTGTTTACTTGAGAAGAAAGTGAACTCAACAAAGGGAAACCAAGCCCTGACTTTGTACAGTAGCTAAGCTACCAGAGCATCTTAAACCAACACAGCCACTGTAACTTGCTCTGATTCAAATAATTATTGTTGTCTGGGGCGTCTCTCCTCGTCTTTGCTACGAGCACTTCCTGATCCTTGGGCACGGAACAATGCACTGCCCAGGTGTTCATTGGTGTCACCCTCATCCTCCGTGCAGGGAAGGAAGATGCCCCCTCCAGTCCCGTCTCCGGCCCTCCAGCGTCACGCCCGTTCTTTTGACTCCATGGAAGCGGGGGCAGAGAGCGCTCCTGGAGACACAATGCAGCCGCCGCGCCGCCCCCGGTCGGCGCTGGTGTTAGGTTACCGTGCTGTAGGTTGTTTTTTCATACCACACCGGTTTACAGGAAAGAGGGGACAAGGTCAGGGAAAGGGCGTCCTTGTGATCCGCTCTGCCGCGGCCACACCCGAACCAGGAGTTCGGACGGCTGCAAGATCGAACTTGAGTGTTCCTTGGAACTGAAAGCAGCGAACGTCAAAAGTGGGAACGGAAGGCCGGTGGAGCGGAGTCCTATTGGCTTCAGGGGCCCCAGCCCAGCCTGCGCGTTTGTTTCTTGCATACCGCTGAGAGTGCTCCCGGGCTGACTGTGTGCAGCCGTCTAGGTGACACGGCCCACGACTGTGCGACAGAGCCCAGACTGGCCGCCGCCGAGCATCCTGGCAGCCCGCAGCTCAGGTCTGGGCTGCGCACGCCCCCTGGAACGCTGCTGCTCGTTAGCTGGCTGATTCACCGCTGTTCCCAGAATCAAATTGCGCACAGCAAAGGCTTAATAGATACAGGGTGACTAACCGCTCACTTTTTCTGTCCTCTGA
>PVKB01006563.1:45875-58291 GCA_004027205.1 Ctenodactylus gundi
TTTTTTTTTTTTTTTTTTTTTTTTTTTTTTTTTTTTTTTTTTTTTTTTTTTTTTTTTTTTGTCTTTCACACGTAGCTATATCCCTAGACCATTTTTTATTTTTGAATTTGAGACAGAGCCTCACTAAGCTGCTCTGGCTGGGCTCAAATTTGTGATCCTCCTGCCTCAGCCTCCCAGAGTGCTAGTGCTGGTGGCCTGTACCAGCAAACCCGGCTCCCAGGCTGGCTTTTACTTATGTATTTATTTATTTTCTAATGAAATTCATATCTGGTTTTAGGAGCTGTCATTAGATGAAAATTATGACTGAGACTGCAAGCAACTCTCAGATGATTTGGGGAACCTCATGAATTAATTATGTTCAGAGACACTACAGGCTACATTGGTCAATCTGTTTCTTTTCATTTCAATTAAATTTACCAAACATTCATTGCATTCCTACTGTGTACCAAGCACTGTGGTTACAAAAATGAGTGGGATGCGGTTTGTGCCTGAAGGAGTTCATATTTTTTCTTTCTTTCTCTCCCTCTCTCTCTCTCTCTTTTATTTTTGCAGCACTGAAGGACTCAGGGCCTTCACACAGAGCTATATCGCCAGCCCTTTTGAAAATTTTATTCTGAGACAAGATCTTGATGCCTTGAAGTTGGGATCCTCCTGCCTCAGCCACTTGGAATGCTGGGGTTACAGGGGTGTGCCACCATACCCAGCAGCAGTTCTTGATTTAGCAAGTTTTTGTTGTGGTTGTTGGGATTTTTTGTTTTGTTTTGTTTGAGCCGGGTCTCTGTCTGTAGTCCAGGCTGGTCCTGAGTTTACCACGCAGCCCATGCTGGCCTCAACTCAGGGCAGCCCTCTTGTACTGGATAATGGTGTGCGCCCACCATGCCCAGTAGGGACTCTGGATGTTGGGGCCCACTGCTTCTCCCCTGCTTTTGCTGGAGCCATATTCTACCCTTCCCTGGCAGGGGCCCTATTTCTCTTTTTGCCATGTGGGTGGGTGGTTCTGCCTCCTGTGTCCTGGATCAGCTTTGCCCAGCCCTGTTCCTCTCTTTGCTGTCATCATCCTGAGCCACAGTGCAGTAGAAACTTCTGGATGACAGGCTTGTGCATGTGGATTTGCAGACAAGAACAACTGTCATTATCAAAAGCTTGGTGAGCCATGGATTTGTAGGGACAAAATAGTTACGCTGCATTTTCTGAACTGTAGGAATAAAAGTGGCTGTGATTTTGATTCCCTACTTGAAAGCATGGAGGAGAATGTGCAGGAGGCAGGGTCCTTTATTCCCATCTCCCATTTAGAAGTGTCCACTAGTCACCACAGACTGCTTGTTGGCCTGGCTGAGGGTGGCTGGTTAGAAGTTTTAATTGAAAACTTGGCTTGAGTTTTCCAGTTTGGACCTACAGATGAGAATCTACATTTTGAGGCTGAATTGAAAAATGAACAATTTGCCTCTAAAACAGGCATATTTTCCAGCTTCCTATGACTAATGGCACATGAAGGGAATTTAGTAATCACATAATTAGTTGGCCATTACTAAGAAATCATTTTCAGAGCCCATGAGATGTGGTTTACAATAATTTCAGTGGTTCTGCACCAACAAGCTAGACTTTGGAGGCCCACATTTCAGGACAAAGACCCAATTTTCAGTGATGGAGCTATGGGGAATTCTTCTAACTGGGGGACAGAGCTCAGCTTCCCTCATTTGTTTTGTATTTTGCTTAGAATCCAGCCCCTGGGCCAGGTTCAGGAAAAGACTTCTTAGAGGATTTGTAAACATTTTTACAGATCTCTGGTCCTACTCAATTCATAGACTCAGCCTTGATTTCATACTGACTTTGAGAATTCGATAGCCCATATATCTTTTGTAAATTTTTTTGGGCTTCTGTTACTTATAAACCATGATTCCAGGATGACTGGAATACTTTTTTTTTTTTTTTAAGAGCTAAAGGGAAGTAAAAGCATTTATATGTTCAAAATCTTTCCTGGAATATTGGGATCCTACATGACAAGTAAACTGAAGAGGAAAAGAGGACTTTTATTTTTCTCATCAAGAGTTAGTGTTTGGAAGATTAACAGCGAGTTAAAAACTGTTGAAACTAGATGATGGGTATTTGAAAGTTTTTAAATTGGGATTTTTATGTTTGAAGTTTTTTATAATAAAGTACACGACTTCAATGAAGTTAAACATGAAACTTCAAAGAAGGGAGAAATTAATCATATCAAAAAATTAGAAAGAGGGGGAGGAGGTGGGAGAGATGGGGAAAGAGGAACTGTGCCGGGGACGCCACTTCTATTCCGGAGAAAGATGGGAGAGAGGGAAACATTGGTTTTCTTTTCTTTCCTTTTTGTTTCTCTTTTTTTCCTTTTGCAGTTGTGTAGTAAAAACCCACAGTGCAGCCATCTCTGGAGCCACTAAACAATAATCAATCACAATAATAGCCCCTT
Organism: Ctenodactylus gundi; assembly: GCA_004027205.1. Taxonomy (NCBI): domain Eukaryota; kingdom Metazoa; phylum Chordata; class Mammalia; order Rodentia; family Ctenodactylidae; genus Ctenodactylus; species Ctenodactylus gundi. The sequence continues at coordinate 48,316 of PVKB01006563.1, forward strand.
AATGAATACTTATTACCAACTAGGAATGTAATGAACATTACATTTAACCTTCATAGCTGCCCTTTAACAGAGTAAAGTCCAGGTCTGTATTTCCACCAGTGTAGGCACGCAGACTGAGAATTCTTGCGACTTTCTTCAGCTCACATGTCAGTAGGTGACAGCCCAAACCCCAGACACAGTACTGCCGCGTGACGGGTGAAGATGTTGCGGTGGGAAAAGCTCTTCTGCGAGCGTTGGGATACTCCCCACCGAGGCACCGCACAAACACTTGGGAGCCAGCCTGAGCTCCCCCTTGGGTCCTGCTCTGTAGGTGATGACGTTATGATCTCAGGTGGGAGCAAGCTTCGTGGGCTGTACTACCTTCTTCAAGCAGTGCACACAGTAGGTCTAGGAGCACACAGTAGGCACTCAATAGAGAAAAAGCTATGATTTTTCTTGCCTGCTCTCTTTATGTCCCATCTGTTCCAGCATGTGTGCACTCCATCCCGGCTATTCATGCTGCAGGAAGCTAAACCTCAGGGATTCAGAATCACTTTCAGTAACAAGACAAACTAACCATACCTTAAGCTAATAGAATATGGAGCCTAGTTAGCATGATTTCCGGTCATTATTTAAAAATGTGCAAACTTACCCAGAGAGTTTTTATAATTGTTAGTGAGACAATGGCAAGTCCCCCTTGTCTGTGCTGGGTCATCCCACCCGGTCTGTGAGGGTGCTGAAAGGGGTGCCCAGGGCCCGTCCCAGCATTCACAGTCTAGAAGCTCTTTGGGCCGACTTGATTGCTTCTTGTTCTTCCTGCATGCCAGTGGCAGCTCTGAGGACGCTGCGGCATTGTCATACTGAGGTCACTGCGCTGTGCGTGTAGGTTTACTCTCCCAAGTGGGGGGTGTAGCCAGGGGATTGATCATTAGCGAGAACTCAGGCTAGTTACATAAACTGTTTGGAAGAAATAACTAATAGACTCCTCCTATTAATAACCCAGTTACCTTACAGATGAGACCCAGGAATGCAAAGGTAGTTTAAAGTCCTTAACTGTGTCCTGCTGGGTGTTTGAAGCCAGTAAGAATATGAAAAAAAGAGCCTAGAAAAGCAGAGGGTGCAAGTTTCTAAATGCACCACACATGTATGTACCGCATCATGAGTCCCCCTTTTCTTCCTCTATCTTCCATCTGCCCCACCCTGCCTAATTAGGATTGACTGTGTTTGCTTGTGAGTTCTTATTTATTTATTTTTATTTATTTAGTGCTACTGGGAATCAAGCCTAGGGCCTTCACACTGAGCTATATCTGCAGTCCATTTTGATCTTTGATTTTGAGAAAAAGTCTTGCTGAGTTTCCTGGACTGGACTAGAGTTTGGCATTGTCTTGCCTCAGCCTTTTTTTTTTTTTTTTTTTTTTTTTTTTTTTTTTTTTTTTTTTTTTTTTTTTTTTTTTTTTTTTTTTTTTTTTTTTTTTTTTTTTTTTTTTTTTTTTTTTTTTTTTTTTTTTTTTTTTTTTTTTTTTTTTTTTTTTTTTTTTTTTTTTTTTAATTTGAGACAGGATTTTGCTCTATAGCCCAGGCTGGTCCTGAACTCACTATGGAGCCCAGGCTGGCCTTGAACTCACTGACTCAACTCAGTCCTCCTGTCTCAGCCTCCCAAGTGCTGGGATCACAGGTGTGTGCCAGCACACCCGGCTTATGTGGTGCTGGGGAATTGAACTCGGGTACTTAGCGCTTGACTTAGCGCTTGCTAGGCAAGCGCTTTAACCACTTGCCTCAGCTTTTTAGCGTGCTGGGATTACAGGCCTGTGCCACTGGGCCTGGCTGCCTGTGAGTTCTGAACTATCTCATTTTACAAGGGTTTTCCTCAAACTCCTCCTAAGAGACCCTGAAGAACTCATTTTTATGAGACAAGCGTTTTATACTTTGTTAGGCGGGCTCTTTTTCTTGCCATGAAAAGAATAGCAGTACTTATTTCCAAGTGCTGTGGTTAATTTCAGCTGAAAATGCTGGCCGGCTGTAATGGACATAGCCTAGGGTAATAGATTGTTTAATTCAGGTTTGGGTCATTCTAGGTAAATAAGCTGGTGAAAAGAATTCTCCAGTTAAAACCGACTTCTTTTCCTATAAGAAGCCTTTTATATTGCAAGTCATTAATATTATACAGTGGCTTCTTATTTACAGCTGCATTGTTAGACATTGGCAGAGCAGTAAAAAACCAAATAAAATGTTGAGTAAAAGCTCATGGGGGCTTGGCACGGTGGCGCGGGCTGTCATCCCAGAACTCTGCAAGGCTGAGGCAGGAGGATCCCAAGTTTGAACCCAACCTGGGCAACTAAGCAAAAACACAAATGGCAAAAACGGCCTGGGGATGTAGCTCTGGGTGCCAGCCCTCGACCACCTTCCCTGTCCCCTCAAAAAGCACGCTGTGTCTCCTGAGTCTCGTTTACTAGTTTTAGAAATCTGACGTTTCCGCGAAGAGATCCCTTTGGCTGTTTTTCGGAAACCTGTCTAGTTCGTAAATTAACTGCATAATGCGTTTACCTGTGTAACCTAACGTGACCAAATCCCTTTTCACACCCATGACTTAGATCTAAGTAATGACCTCAGATCTGGGACCAACAGAGATCCTGAAGGGTTAAATACTAAAAGAGGGGTGAGAAGCGCTGGCGTTTGTGTGTCTGGAGGTGGGTGGGTGGGGGCAGCCTTGTAATTTTAGAGCAGATGCACATTTTACTTCTGTCCTCCGTCCCTGGAGCCTTACAAACAGAACAAGGGAACTACTGCAGAGGCCACACGTTGTTCTACTGAAAAGTGACACTTTGACATGTGCAAAGTCCTGAGAATTATCCTGAAAATCTGTTTTCAGAAAAAACAACCCAAGTCAGCTGCCTTTCCGATACAGGTGGTCTAGACCCCAGGCAGGTTTTTCCGTGTGAACGAATGAAAAAGGGCAGGAATCTGACTGTTCCATTAGTCAATAAGCTGCTTTTGGGGGAAAAAATGCAAACTGGATTAAGACTGGATTTGCTCAGAAAGAGGATAGGATCTAAGGCCTAGAGATCGGTATTTGGTTTTACGCACTCAATCCCCTTTTAGCGATTGGTCAGATACTTAGTGGTAGATCTAGAGAGGAAGTCCAGCCAACCTGCGTCCACACAGGAGACCCTGAAACTCACGTCTCGGAGTCTGGGTGGGCTGGAGGGGCAACGTGTTGGACATGGCTGGCCGAGGGCAAAATTGGGAAGAAGGGAGAACTCCATCTCCAAGGGGCACCTCTCCCCTACCTGCACCTGAGGCATCTGGGATTTCTACAGGAAACACTACAGCTATTTTTTCCTCTCTGAAACTGTTTTGCTTGTTAGGATCCAAATTGAGGAGCACGGAGTACCAAAAATAACAAAAGTCAACAATGTATAGATTCACAGTTACTGTCAGTCAGATTCTAATTTGGAGTGATTAATTCTTTAAAAAATGAGGTACTCCTGAATAGGTCTTAGATGTAGGAAATTCATACAACAGATTGAATCATTTTATTTTCATTAGGCTATTTAAGTGTCTAATAAAATTTGCGGAGAGTATTTTTCCTTTTTTCCCCATCATTTTTATAAATATACATATGTGATACATAATGTTTACAGTGAACTTGAGTATTTTGTGCACATATACATCACATCAACTTTACAGTCCCTTCCTATTTTTGGCCTTCCTACACCCTCCCCAACCCCCCTAACTCCCACTGTCATACCCATTTGGTTCTGTAGAATGCCTGTATTCTGGGTTTCCCAAATCATAGAAACCATAGGATACTTAGCATATTTAATCTTCTGCATCTGACTCATTTCACTCAAGTCACCACTCTTTCGCTCAGCTTCCAACCCCTAGCATGGGCTGCAGTGGTCAAATCTTGATGCCACTTCACTGAGTCCAGCAGAACCCTTTATTGGTATATTTGCCAGAAAGTTTTTTTTTCCCCCCTGTATCTTACTATATCTTTGTTGAGATTCTTTAACCTGGCCTCACCCACCAGTCCACATAAGAACTGTAACAATGCAGTTCATAAGACTAGAAAATGTGAGAGAAAAAGAGAGAAGTTAAATTTCAAATGCCTTAGCTGAGTACTGAAAGGTAAATGTTTATGCATTCAAAAGGTTATCATTATATCAATCAGTTTTCTTAGGATAAATTTACATCAAAGACCAAATAAGAGAATTGCTATAATAAACGAGCTTAAGTCTATATCGAATTGCCATGTTAAATGAACTTAAATCTATATCACATAAGTACATTACACTTAAAGCAATAGATATGATAACATACTTAGTTGTTTCAGAATTTTTAAGCTTTCATAAGTTGTTTACTCACATTTCACTACTAACATTTTGCCAGGTTGAGTTTATCATTTTATCTACCTATCCATCCATAAAATCATGCATACCTATTTTTAAAAGATTTTTATACCAATTCCTTATGTTGAATATAATTAGTATGTTTTCCAAACTAATATACTATTACAAATAATAATTATGTGGGGAAATTTCAGATTTTCTTAAACAGTTGATACGGTTTTAGAAGTATATATCAATCAAATGATTCAAATACCAATCTATATTTTTGTTACACTTTCTCTTTAGATGTTGCCTTTCCTCTATGTTTTTTGGCACTGCCTGTCGTCCCTTTGCCTCTCTGAAAGATTCCTTCAAGTATTTTCTGCAATGCTGGACTAGTGGTTGTAAATCTCTTTAGGAATACTTGGTTATGAAAAATTTTTATATCTCTTTCAATTTTCAGTGATAGTTCTGCTGGATACAACATCTTGGGTTGGCACTTGCTGTCTTTTAAAGCTTGAAATATTTGGTTCCAGGTTCTCCTGGCCTTTAAAGTATACACTGAGAAATCTATGGTGATTCGAATAGGTTTGCCTTGGTAAAATAATGCCTGTTTTTCTCTTACTAGTTTTAGTATTTTTCTCTTCATGTAGTATTTCCGAGGTTTTGATTATGATATGTTGTGGCAAGTCTCATTGTTGGATGAGGTTATTTGGTGTTCTGTAAGCTTCTTGTACCTAGAAATTAATTTCATTTCCTAGATTAGGGAAATTTTCTTACATGATTTTAGTGAATAAATTCTTTATACCTTTGGTGCTGTCTTCTGCTCTTTCTCCCACACCCATAATTCTGAGTTTGGTTCTCTTTGAATCATCCATCAGCTATCATATCCAGATACTTTGCTCATTTCTAAATTTGGAGTCATGCCCAATTATAGCATTTGTTTCCTCAGCCTTGTCTTTAAGGTCTGAAATTCTGTCTTCACAATGTTCAAGCCCCTGCTTTCCTATGAGTTTTTCATATCTTGAAATTCAGCTGGATTTCTTTTTAAAATTTCCACTTCTATATTAAAATATTCTTTTATATCATGCATTTTCTTGTTCACTTTAGCCAACTTTTTGTTTGTGTCTTCTATATGCTCAGTAAGCTTTGTCTTCATTAGGTCCATTATTTGATTAGTAAGTTTCTCTTCAAGCCCACTGATCAGTGCTTGCATTTCTTTGAGAATATCTCATTTGAACTGGTTGTTCTACTCATTTATTTGCTTTTTTTTTTGCTTCCTTCCCTATGAGTTCCACTACTTCAGAGCCCATGACATTAGTTTCTGGGGTCTCAAGCATGCTGTGGGTGTCCTGTTGCCTTGTCCATGTTTCTGTTATTGAGAGACTTCACTTGGAAGGCCTATCCAGGAGGTTTCTTTGAATGAGTATGAGGATGTGTGTGTTTTTGGGGGAGTCTAAATTCCTCCAAGTTCTATGCTGGGAACAGGCAGTGAGAGAGGACCTAATAGCCTGGTGGCTTTTGAGGTGTCCTGATCACCCCTAACCTCTGCAGCAAAGCTCTCCCACCTCTCCTGGCTGCCCACCCCTAAGGGCAGGACTCTCCACCCTTGGAGGTGCTCCCACTATACCCAGGACCTCTCAGGAGGTCCCCGGCCTTTCTCTCATCTCCACAACTGTCTTGTGTCATTGTTTTTTTTCCCTAGGTGCTGTTTAAGGGTGACCCCAAAAACCCTGATGTTCTTTTCTGAGCTTTCTTTTACTTGATAATCAGTTCAGTCTTGGGTTCTTTTTAAAAATGGCTCCTGCTTATATCATTGCCTGTTATGGCTGCCCAGTGCTACTTCTGATCTAGGCTCCAGGAGGCTTTTTCTAGGGGCTGTGCACATTGCGTTTGTAGCATGCACTACCCACAGGCTTGCTTTTGGAGGCTGGGGCTACCAGCTGCTGTCAGTTCCCCCTTCTCTTGGATCTGCGCTTACCTCGCTCTGAGGTTCCAGTCTCCATACTTCTCTCTGTCCGTGGATGCCGTCATCTCAGGGCCGCACTCAGTCGGCTGCTGTTTTCTTCCACTTCTGATATATCCTCAGGATTTCTGACTTTCCCGTGGCTTCTTTCAGTTGTTGGGTCACACCTTCCTCTCCTAGCTCAGTCAGAGGTTCTGGACTCCAAGCTGACACCCCTCTTCCTGCAAATGTTGGCAGCTCCCAATTGTTTGCAGTCGGCCTGGGGTGGCTTCCTGGGCGGCTGTTTTTTCCCCACTTCCAGTGTTTCTTTAGGATTTCTGATCTCCTGGTCTCCTTTTGGTTGCTGGGGCACCCTCCCTCTCCTAGCTGAATTGCACAGGTGGTTTTGGCTGCATTCTCAACTTTTTAAGTGGTTCCAGGAGGAGACATTGTGCAGCTCTGCAGTAGGCTGCCATCTTGACTGGAAGTCTGCTGAAAATTATTTTTAATAGATGCTTTCTTCTTCTCTTATTCATTTTGTGGTGCTGGGAATGGAATACAGAGTTTTTCTAAATCATTGAGTTGCCCAGTCTGGGACCTAACTTACAATCCTCCTGCCTCAGCCTTCCAGAGTGGTGGGATTTCAGGCCCATTATAAATCCTTTTAAATAACTATTTGAAGGACGAAAGAACATTTACTTAGAATGAGAAAGGTAATTACAAGATAGTAAGTGCTGGATTTTTAAATTTTTATTATTTGTAGTACATAGTAATTACATTTATCTTAGAAAATTAGTATATATACATAACTTCATCTCAATCATTTTTATTTCTCTTTGAGTAGATCCTGGCAAAAGTTATTTCTGAAATCTCTAAGTTACTTGTTCTGTAACTCTAAAGTGTGAGTGCATAGTATTAAAGTGCATAATGGTTAAAAAGAGCAAGTTGCTATCTTCTTGCTGTTACCACTTACAACGTGCTCATTGCTAGTTATACTGGATTAGTTTATTGCAGTGGTTGTGTTCTTTAATCGTTTGTAAGTTTTTCCACCCTTTGAAACATGAGTTCTTTTTTTCTGTTTATAGCCAGGGTACACAGCAGGCATGGTGGCACATGCCTGTGATGTCAGTACTTGGGTGGCTGAGGCAGGTAGATTGTTGATAGTCTGAGCACAGCTTGGGCTCCATAGAGAGTTCAGGACCAGCCTGGAATACAGAAGGGGACCATGTCTCAAAAAAATGTGTGTGTGTGTGTGTGTGTGTGTGTGTGTGTGTGTGTGTGTGTGTGTTTGATGGACATATAGATATGTGAAATGCTTATATATAATATATATGTATACATGCGTATATACACACATATGTACAGTTAGGGGTATATATGTACTCATATAGTCAGAGTAGACACTTTAAAGAATATAACAAAAGAAGAATATAAATATGGGTGTTGATGAGTACTTTGCACTCTGAGGCTGGGTAGTTGGCATGTGTGCATGTGTGCTAAGCACTTCTGAGCTCTACCCCCATCCCAACAGCAAAATGTTTATTCCTCAAAATTATTGAACTGTTATTCCTTTGGCTTGATCAGTTGTCTTACTGAGAACAACAGCTGGAGTTGTGTGTACGATTAGTAGCCATGGTATGTGGCAGAACTCTGTTGCTTTTGTTACTTTGAGAAGCTTTTGTATGTGGAATTAATAGTTCACCCAGTTACACAGCCTGGTTGGAAGCCAGAGGTTAGCAGCTGCATTCGTGTTCCTGTCGAACTATTGTAATGCAACTGGCTACTCACCACCTTGGGTTTTTAATAAGGGGCAAACATTCACAGACTTTTTAATGAGTGGGAGCTGTCCAGTAGGGTCAGCTCAGCTGTCATTAGAGAAGTAAGAGTTTAATTGGCTTCAATTCTAATAACTTATATCCTTTATACATATATAAATAACTATAAGAGGGGTAATAGTATTCAGCCAAATGCTAAACTCTCTCAATAAAGCTGAACTTGTCCTGGAGAACTGGGTAAATGGGCAGGATAAGTCTGCGTCACACTGCGTCAGCAAGGATTTTTATCAATGGGTGTAAAACTGGGCTTCAGGTTGACCAGAGCCCTGGGCTTCTTGGGAATGATGCGTGTGGGAAACCAACCTTTGATTCAGCCAGTTTCTGTGCATGCTCTAGAATGTATGGCATAGATAGTTCCACATCAGTTAGTTGTTTAACGCTATTACAGAACAACTTTAGCATATAAGGAGGGCACTAGCACCCTGAACTCTGGTACGCCTGTCACTCTCTTTGTTTCCTCCAGCATTATTTTAAAGCCCTTTCTCTCTGCTTTTTTTCAAACTGATTACTTTGAAGCAAATCTGAACCTAGGTACTTTTAAATGGGAAGCAGACAGACATCTTTCCAAATTCTTTGGAACATTTCTTACCATGAGAGGCACCCCTGATGGGACTTATTTCAATTAGGTTATGTGCTCAGCAGCTGGGGGAACTTAGGAAGCACAGTCATCTGTTTTGGTAGCTGTCTCTGTGTGTGCATACACACACATTCTCACACTTGTGTTCTTTGTATTACACACACACACACACACACACACACACACACACACACACACACACACACACCATGGCCTTTGTAGTAAGTGATTTTTTGTTGTATTAATGGCACTTCCCTTTTTTTGAGACAGGGTCTCACTTTCTAGCTCAGACTGGCCTTGAACTCATGTCAGTCCTCCTACCTCAGTCTTCTGAGTGCTGGGATTGCAGTCATGCACCATTACTCTTGGGGAATTTTCATGTGGTGCTGGGGTATCAAATTCAGGAACTTGCTCAGTTTGGTATTGGCACCAAACATGCCAGTTAAATGATTCTTGATGGCTTTTTGTCTTGGGGCATGATTGGGGGCAGTAGCCTTCCAGGGATATGCTTCTAATAGATACCTTTTCCACCAAAATTTAAAATTTGATCCAACAAATAGTGTTCTTCAGTAACCGTCTGTGTAACAGTGACGCGTGCTTTGGTAGTTCTCTCATCTGTCCTGCCCCCAGTGCTGCGGTATAGCTGCAGACTTGAGCAACTGTAGGTGTGCTTCCAAGCAGTAAGGCCGCCCCGCCAACACTGCGAGGAGCCGCTTCTACAGGGTTTGCGTAGGGTCTCTTCCTTTAAGCATGCATTTAAAACCAGATGTTCTGACACATTTGGTTTATTGAACAACTGTTTAAACAGAAAAGTTCGGGAATTGAAAACACATGAAGCACAGCCATGTAGGATGACATGTGTTGAACTAAGGAGTCAGCAGGTGTTTGGGGTGTGTGTGTGTGGGTACAACGTGTCCCATCCATCTTGGTTCAGCATTTATGTCTACCTGGCACTTCTTGCAGAAAAAAAAATTGGGCATGAGCAAATGTGAAATTTGAGTGATACCTGCTTATTCCCTAATGTATCAATTATGTTGAAATAATTTGTTTTCTAGTAAGAGTTACAGCAGAACTGACTGCAGTCTGATAAATGCATTTATGGTAAGAAATGTCCAGGTGGTAGTGACTCATACTCCGTTATCTGTAGTTCCAAATTTTATGAAACTCTGAGAACTGAAAGGTTTTTGTTTCTGTTTTTGTCTTTCTACCTGTCTTCATCCTTCCCTTCCTTCCTTCCTTCTTCCTTCTGTTTCTTCCCTTCCCTTCCCTTCCCTTCCCTTCCCTTCCCTACCCTTCCCTTCCCTTCCCTTCC
>PVKB01006564.1:0-58126 GCA_004027205.1 Ctenodactylus gundi
TTTATTTTTGTAAAGATATAAATTATTTGGTTAAAATAACTTGTTTACTTTATTTTTTATTTTTATTTTTTGAGGAGGTCTTGCTCTGTAGCTCAGAGTGCTCCTGAATTCGCTATGGAGACCAGGCTGGCCTTGGACTCAAGGAAATCCTCCTGCCTCAGCCTCTCGTGTGCTGATATTACAGGCGTGCACCACCATGCCCAGCTTATGTGGGGCTGGGAAATTGAAATTGGGTATATAGCACTTGACTAAGTGCTTGTGCTTTAACTGCTGAGCCATTCCTCCAGCCCAAACTTGTTGATTTTTATAATAACTGTTGTAAGTATTAATCTGGCATTCCTGCAAAAAACATCTTCAGCATATAAAGAAAATAAAACATACATAATAAGTAGAATCCTATTAGTAACACACCCAAACACACACACTAAAAATATAAAACATATACAGGACTGAACGAGGAACAAGTAGAGCAATAAGAACAAACTCATTAGCTTTTTAATATAAAGTTTACTTTTTTCATTAGACATTATTAAAAATTGTTTTTTTAAAGTTAGATCTTGAATTGCCTAAAATTTGGTAGTAGTTCCGAACAAATCTTCTCTAAGCTGTTTAACGTTCCCTTCAATGTTAATGCTTATCTTACTATTATTTCAAAGTACTTAGTTTTGCTAAACATCCATATTATTTTATCAATATTAAAGCTATCCATTGTTTCTCTGAAAGTTTTTGAAGAAAAAGTATTGCAATATTATTACAACAAGTAGAAGTTAAAACACTGTGAATAATGAGCACAGGGTGGAGACAAAAGATGCTTGTGTCCTATGCACCTCCATGGTGAGAAAAAAAAAAAAGAATAGAGGAAAATGTTTATTTACAGTCCTAAACAACTGAAATACTAAAAATAACAGGTACTATTGAGCCAGGCTAATGAATGAAATTAAGGACTTGCTTCAAGTCCTTTAACTTGCAAAAAGAAGCTTCAATTGACTTATGATAGAGAAAATGGAAGGTTGACCTTACAGGGAAAGCTTAAAATAAAATTTCTAGTAATAAAGTACCTGGACTTGCAAGTTTGATATTTCCAGTGTTTCTATGGGAAGAAATAACAGACTTCAATTATGTATGTGTACTAAATACTCAAGATAAATATAACTTTATGTTTCGCTCTAATACATATAAATAAAATGGGGGGAAGAGCTACTAATAAGTAAAACAAAAATAAAAATAAAAAAGAAATGAAAAGCTTAATCTGCACTCTGAAAAGTATGACCCCTGAAGAGGAGAAATTATGTCAATTTCAGGCAAACAGGAACCTCACGTGGATTAGGGTTTGGGAATGAAGCCTAGATTAGGCAATTGGGAACCAGCCTGGATAAGAGTGTGAGTGAGTTGTGGGCCAGTGAATGAGGGAAGAGTGGCCACCTGGAGGTGAGAGGCCCAACTGGAAACTCAAATTGTATTAAAGGGAGGAAGAAGAAAGATTGTTCCAGCTTCTTCCTCTGGAAAAGCTCTTGCCTTTACAATCATCTATGCATGTCAACTTGCTACATTCTACAAATCTTCAACACAGATTCATTTCAGTCTCTAAGTGCACCCATCTGCTCATTGCTGATCTTCAGCCCCGAATCTTCAGTCTCTGGTCTTTGCCATTGTTTTTTCAAACAACTGAGTTCTGCAGCAGACTCTCACCAGCTGTCCTGCCATCTGGTCCGGAGGGTTGGGAGTTCTACTTCATGGCTGACAAGCCATTGGACGCTTCAGCTCTGCACTTGCAGCCCGCCATCTTGGAGTATCTCTATCCTGGATTTGTAGGTTTTCTTTGTAGATCCTTTTTGCTATAATTTCTGTAAATTCTGCCTTTTGAAAGGGTCCAAATTAATATAAAAAGTTATGACAGATAAGAATAGTCAAAAGAAACTATAATCTACCTATAAAAACTAACAAACTGAAATTCTGAAACATACACAAAGAAAGACAATCAACATGATCAAAGGGCATACTCCTGGGCATAAATTGATAGAATAGGAGCTGCAAATATGAGTGTGTCCTAGAGTAATTGTGCAGCATGCATGAGGCCCAGCAAAATAACAGCAGTAATGATTGATGTTATTTGGTTTAGTTCTAGAATGCCTCCCCAGTGCCTCACAGGCATAAGCACAGACTTTCCTAAAGGAGTAGGTCATTGATAGCATGACTTGAAAGGATGTATTTTACCCTTAGTTCCTATATTCTTTCTCCTCTTCCTGGACACCATCATGTGAGTGGCTTTCTTCCATTTCTGCCTTGGACCTGACTTACCATTGACTAAAACTGTGAGTCAAAATAAACCTCTGTTTCTTTAGTTGAATGTGTCTTATGTGTTTTGTCTCAGCAAGGGGAAAGTGACCAATGCAGATTTTGGTGCCAGGATTTGGGTGAGTGTCATAACTATACCTGGAATTAGTTTTTGGAAGGGGTTTGTAGATGCTAGCTAGAGAAATCTGTAAAATATTGTAAGCCAAGATTGATAAGAGATTCTGAGTAAATCTCAGTAGATCCAAGTGCTGATAGAACTACACATAATAAAGAAGAGGCTTAGGAAGTTTTTTTGAGAATGAGGACCCTTGGCAACTGCACTTAGTGCCGTGCAGGTTAATCCTATTGACTGCTCAATTCTTGACTGAGCATGATGTCATTCATGTGAGCTGTGAGAATGAAGTCAAAGGTTCAGTGAAGAACCAGGTTGTTAGAGGTCCCAAAAATATAGATTGTCTGGTATGAACAGCCTCAGGCAGGGAATAATTCTAGCTCAAATGGGAAACTTTGTTTGCTAGCAAGGCCACAGGGGCAAGGTTTCTCAAGCTCTTTCATTCTCACATCCCACCATGACATGCCCTAAATACTAGACAAGGACTTACAGAATTTAATGTTTTCCCTTCAGGGTTTTCGTCTTGCTTTGGTCCTATTCCATTCCATCCCCTTGTTCCTCTCTTTTGGAATGGAAATGTTTATTTATGCCATTGTATGATGGGATTGATTTTTTTATGAGACTCAGAGCTAAGAGTTTCAGAAGAGACATTTTATCAACACTTTATCAACTGTTAAGACTGGTATCTCAGAGATAGATGAATATATTTTACATTATGTAATAGATAAGAGATTTGGGGATCTTAGAGAAGAACATTATGCTCTGGGTCTAAACGTTGACCAAAAGTCTCATTTGTGCAGTCTGATAAGAAGGGATGGGTCAATAGAGATGTGACTTGGCAAGTTGTGTTCTTATCCCCAACTTCTCCCTTCTTCTCTCTGTCTCTTGGCTGCCAGGATGTGAGCAGCTTTTCTTTTGCTTCTACTTTGGAATCAGCTAACCTTGAACTGAATCTACTGAAACTGTTAGTCCGAATAAACTTTCCCTACTTTAAGTTGCAAGTGTTGAAGTATACTGTAACAGTTATCGAAAGTGACTGGGACAATAAAACAACCAGAAAATGAGTAAATAATCAATTTACAATTAGTTTCCAATTCTCACATCTTTTGTTGTTCCAATATTCTCTAAATAAAGATATGTTAATTAAACAAAATTTGAAAATTTGAGTAAATATAATTTACTTTAAAATATTTTAAAAGAAAAATACAATATGGCATGACAGTTCAATATCAGTGCTTTTCTTTGGGGATATTACCTATTTTGATTTGTTGTATTAAGTGAGATCAGTATCCTCTTTTTTCCTCTGAAAAAGAAGTATAATTTTATGTTTTCCTCTACCCAAACTGGTAATATTTATAAATGTCAATGATGGAAGAGTTAATATCATATTGGAAATGTATTACTAAATAAGTAATTCATTTTTGGGTAGATTATTATAGTTGCTGTTGAACTTACTCATAGAAAATTACTTTTTAATGACATTGAATGAAAATTGAAGTAAGAGAAGAGAACGTGTTAAATGTCGATTGCAGCTTTGGTTTGTAATGTTAATCTTCAATTTTCTTTTATGACCAGAGGGATATTAAATAGTAGAAAATACATAAATCTGAGAATTCAACAAACCTGATATTAAATCTTAGTTCTATTACTTAATGATTTGATTGAATAAATGTTAAATCTCTACCTCTCACTTGAAAATGAGTTCTTACATTTGTAAGTATATGTGTAGATTGCATAAGATAATGAGTATAAGGTACTCATTACATTGCCAGACATACATTGACTGCTTGATAAATATTGTTTTTTGTGGTTATTTTATCTTTATTACAATTATCTCATCTTATTACATTGAGATTAGGAATATGACTTCAGCAAATGAAATTTTTTGCCTTTAAAAATATGTTTAAAGATCTATATTGTTGTGGTTATTGCTGTGATGAAATTGCATTGTAAATAGAGGCTGAATTCCTTATAACTCAGTCTAGTACTATTTTTTTTAAGTGTGTTTAAATAAAAGCATATTTATGTTTTCTAAATAATACTAATCATTGAGTTTAAAATGCAGTGCATGCAATATTTTTTACACATTGTAATGCTTTAGATATTGTAATGACATCTATAATTATGAATCCATGTTAAGAAGTAGCCTATATATTAGCCAATATCCTAGCAAGAAAAAATTGCTACATCAAAAAGGTAGTCTTAGATTTCATGAAATTTGCTGTCTGATAAGAAGACATAAATATGAGATCACTGTTTCAAAGTATATGTTTAATGATATAACACAGAATTATGTAAATATGACTTTATAATACTTTGCATTTTGAAATAATACTGCCACGTTATATTGTATTTTTCTTCTAAAATATTTAAAATTAAATTATTTTCACATTTTACTGTTGTTATAAGTCATATGTTATGATAGCAAATGAGAAAAATCATTACATGTACTACTATAGCTGAAAATCATTGAGTAACTCATGTGTATTGATCAAACTAGTGTATAATATCATCAGTTCTTTTTAGAATTCTTTTTACTCATTCACTTTTATTTCAGTTTCAAACAATAGAGCCATTAGCCGTACTTCTGACAAGTCTTGTACAATAGTTTTACAGACAAATGTATTATTTTATGACTACAATATCTCAACAATTACAGATATGACTAGGCTCTTTATCACCTAGGGTTTTTCTCAAGTTGGTAAACCAAAATCATATGTTTAACCATTATATGAAATCATAGACAAAAGAAGGCAGATATTCAAGTCTTTGTTCTTAAAATTACATTCATATAGCTCATTCTGAAATTTCATGAGGCAAGGTTTTATCCATTTTTTTGTGAAAGCCAAATATATTATGTGCTTCAAAAATATGATGCTAGGACTACAATAAAACAGAAAGTTCCATTTACAAGAGGAGAAACTGGAAAAAAAGAAAAGAGTTCTGGGTCCTAAGTCAGAGTAAAGCTTAGCAATTTAAATAAATGTTAGAATTCAAGGCTCAAGAATCACCTTCTTTGAATGTGTACTGTGTACTCTAGAACCACAACAGGACCCGTGGTGAGGATCATTTTATCCATTGCCACTCTTCACTTTTCTTAGTTACCTACTTGTTACTGGCACACAGCAGTCAACATCCACAACGTAAAGGACAAAAGATGTATTTTAGCTCACAATATGAGAAGGTCTCAGTCTGTTCGTGGGTGACTCACCATGATAAAGACTCAACAGAAAAAAAAAATCTGTGTTCATGACATAAGTGACAGGAAACCAAATCAGAAAGAAAAAAACAGAGCTAGCCTATATCCTCCAGATGAAGCCACAATGTTCTGCCCCTTCTGACCAGGATCGTGTCTTACTAGCACATGGATCCACAGGCATGCCACAAGGTCCAAATACATGAAACTGTTGAGAGGTGTTACAGGTACAACCATAATATTCCATCCTTGCCCTTAAGTGCTGCATGTCCACTTCCTTATGCAAAATGCAATTAGTGCTTCTCTAAGAGTTGCCAAAGTCTTAACAATTGTATTATTACTAAAACGGTTCATGTCCAAAATCTCCTGAAATGTTCAAATCAAACTCTCAGTTTTAGGCTACTGTGAAAATGAAAGTTTAATACTTCCAACATAAATGGCACAGGGTAAACATTCCCATTCCAGAAAAAAAATAAAGGAATAGGAGAATAGAAAGCAATAAGGCAAAAGCAAACATAAAGACAAGCATGACAAGCAACAAAGCCTGCAGTGTCATTCCATCTGTATCGCTGTATCCAGCACTCAATGCGAGGTATACTCAGGTTTTGGGAAGCCCAGCTCCTATGGCATTTCCTGTGGCTGCAACCTCCATGGTTTCTATTTGGGGAAGACTCTGCTCATAGTCTATGGCCTTGCTCTGCAGACAATGCACATTTCTTGCATAATCAAATTTCCAGTCTCTCCAACGCAACTTAGGTTTTTCCATCATGACTTTGTGCACTAGCCTCTCAAGGGAACATTGCCTGGACTCCACGGTCTTCTCTTGCAGTCTGGGTGGAAGTCTCCACGAACCCACAAATCTTTCACTCTGAGTGCCTGTGAAGCCAGGACCATATGGGTGATGTCAAGATCATCACCAGATTGAACAGTAGTCTGGCCCGCTATGGTCATGGTGGCCACTGAGTTCTTAGAGGGCTACACAACTTGGGAATTCACTTTCTTAAATTTCCCTGCAAGATGCTCTAGGGATCTCTTGTCAAAGCAAAGTTCTTTGCCTTTCCAACATTTAAGTACTAAAGGGATGGGTCTTGCTGATTCCTGAATCACCCTCAAGGTATCTTTCTTATAGTCCTGATTCTAAGTACTACCTACTTTTAAATGTTAATCTCTGTAACAATCCTGGCTTTTCTGCTCCTATATTGGAGTCATATTCTTTCTGAAAAAGAATTTACACTTTTTACATTAGACATATTTAGATCAATAACAAATAATTCCCTGTATACTTTCAGATCCTATTGGAATGAAACTAAAAATTGACAATAAAAGAAACTGCCAAACTACACAAATACATGGAGATTAAAAAAAATGGGTCACAAAAGAAACCAGGGAGAAAATAAAAAAAAAATTCCTAAAATCAAATGACAGTATAAGTACATCATGCCAGAATTTATGGACACAAAGCATTACAAATAGGAAAACTTATAGCCATGAAAGTGCATTTGAAAAATAAACGGAGCAACTTCAATTAAATAATGTAATGATGTGCTTGAAAGTCCTAGAGAAATAAAAACCAGTCAGATCCAAAAGCTGTTGAAGAAAAGAAATTACAAGAATCAGAGTAGAGACTAATGAAATTGGAACTAAAGAATAATACAAAAAAATCAATGAATCAAAGGGTTTTTTTAAATAATAAATAAAATTGACAAACCTCTAGCCAAAAAAGAAAGAAATAATTCACATCAGTGCAATTAGACATCAAAACAGTGAAATCACAACAGGCATTGCTAAAATCCAGAGGAGTATAAGAAACTATTTATAAAACTTGTATTTCAATAAATTCAAGAACCCAGAAAAAAATGGATAGATTTCAGGACACATTTAATATAACATAATTAGACCAAGACATTCTAAAAATCCTGAATAGAGTGCTCACCAGGATGACATAATGATGGCAACGAAGAGTCTACAAACAAAGAAAAACACAGGATCTGCGGAATATGCTACAGAATTCTATCAGACCATTGGGAGAGAGTTAGTATCCATGCTTCTCAAACTCTTCCATGGAAAGAAAGAGAAGTAACACCGCCAAACTCCTTCCTGAAAGCTAGCATCACATTGATCATAAAATCTGATTGCTAGGTTGGGATCTGGAGTGTGCTCCAAAAGCCTCCTGCATTTGGATTGATCATGTACCTATGGAGCCACAAGCTCTCAGCAGATGAGTCCTGACTAGAAGTGGTGAATGATTAAGACTCGGTCAGGTGGGATTATGTTAACTTGTTGAGATTTGTAGGCACCTTGGGCATGTCTATTGTGTTATTGAATTGTGGACCAGGAAATGAGGGAGGGACACCCTCCTTGGGTGTGAGGACCCAAGTGACAGCTTAAAGTAACTAAAAGAAGGAAGAAACAGAACCATAGCTTCTTCCTGGGAAAGCCGTGGTTTTCCTGAGTCTCCAGACATCAACTTGCTCCTCACTTACTTGAGTTTCTGTGTGCAAAGCCATGGACAGCTCTCCAGCCTCTGCTGTGTGCTTCCACCATTAACAGCTGCCCGGAAATGGACCTTGTGAGACCTTCTGAAACTATGAGCCAGAATAAATCTTTTTTCCCTTGAGTTGCAGATGTCAGATATTCTGTCACAACAATGAGAAAGTATCTAAAACAGAAATTAAAACTCAGTGAAAAAAGAAAACTACAAGCAAATTTCCTTAATGAAAGTAAATGCAAAAATTCTTAATAAGATATTTGGAAAAAGAATGCAACAAATATAAAAAAAAACATAAACCATGCCTAAGTTGTTTTCATTCCAGGGATAGAGTGGTGTTTTAACATATACAATTAGTACAATACACTACATTAACAAAATCCTGGACAAAAATCATATCATCATCTCCATAGATATATATTTAAAAATTCTGACAAAAGAAATCACTTCCTGATAAAAACTTTGATGCAAATAGAAACAGAAGTATCTTCTCTCAAGCTGATAAAAGCAATTTTTGGAAAATCTGCTGCCAACATCATTCTAAATGGGGAAAAACTGAGTGTTTCCCCTCAAATAGAAACAAGACAAGGATGTTCACTTTAACCATTTTTATTCACCCCAGTGCTTAAAACTTTAGCCAGAGCAATCAGGCAAGAGAAGGAAATGAAAACAATATGTAGAGGAGAGAAAAAAGTCAAACTGCCCTTATTTTTGGATGAAATAATCCCTTAAATCGCAGACCCCAAAAACTCCACCAGAAGAATTTAGAACCAATAAAAAAAAATTCAGCCAAGTTTCGAGATGGAAAGTCAATACACAAAAATCAATACCATTCCTCTACAGCAGCAATTAAAACACAGAGATAGAGATCAGAAAAACAGTTCAATTCACAGTCTCCTCAAAGAAACTTAAATACCTAGGAATCAACTCAATTAAGGAATGTATGACTTTTATTCTGAAAACTATAGTACACTATGGAAAAATAAATTGAAGAGAAGTTTAGAAAAGAAAAAGACATTCACTGTCCCTGAATAGGCAGATCCAACATTATCTAAATAATCATCCTACCAAAGCAGATATACAGATACAGTGACAGCCCAATCAAAATACCAAGAGAACTTTTCACAGAATTGGGAAAAAATAAAAGCTCCAAAAATTTGTAGGGCACCCTGAAAGATCCAGAATAACAAAGGAAATCTTGAGCAAAAAGAGAAAAGCAACATTGATAAAAATAAATAAATAAATAAATAAATAAATAAAAACCATGATCTGGATCCAAAAACAGGCATGTGAATTAATGAGATAGAACTGAGGATAAACAGGTAACCCTGTGTCTTATCAGCCATCTCATCTTCAAGAAAGAAACCAAACGCTTACAATGGATTAAGATACCCTCTTTAGCAAATGGTGCTGGGCAAATTGGCTAGCTACGCACTGAAGAATGAAAGTAGACAAATGTCATTTGCCATCTACCAAAATCAAATAAAAATGGATCAAAGACTTAGACATTAAAATGGATACACTGAGCTTTATGAAGAATAAATAGGCAAGACAATTGAAGATATTGACATAACCAAAGACTTTCTTAATAAAACACCCAGAGCACATGAGAATACCAAGAATGAACAAATTACATGGTATCAAATCCAAAAGTTTCTATATAGCAAAGCAAATGACAGAATGAAGAGAACTATAAAAACGGAAAAATAACTTGCCAGCTAACCCTCAGACAGAGGAAAACTATCAAGAATACACAAAAAAGCTCAAAAAAAAAGATGCCCCCAAATAAAAGAACCAATAAAAAGAACTTGGTAATGGAAATGATTAGGCTGTTCCTTGAGGAAATCTGAAACATCCCCGATGTTTCATCAGGGATGGGGTGAGGGATGGGGAGGGGAAATGGAAGTAAAAATAATTGAGATCTGACACGTAAATTTAAAAACAATTAAAAAGACAACAAAGTCTCAGTCCATTCACGAGTGGCAGACAATGATGGAAACACATGGCAGAGGCCCAACAGGAGGACAAACTCTTCATGGCACTGCTGACAGCACGCCATGCAAGCGAGGAGGTTGGAGATACCATATATCCCTTTAGTTCAAGCCCCAAAATTCTCCTTCCAACCAAGCACAACTGTTTAATGTACATGGTTTCATAGGTATTCCAAAACATAAAAATACATGAGGCTTCGGGGAGACACTCTGGATCCAAATCATAACACCATCCAACCCAAAACTCTAGCCTATCAGGAGTTAATTGGTGTTTCTGACTACCTCGCCTTGCTAAGATGCTATTCTTTCCTGAGAAACGACACTGGGGAAGCCCTGCCTTCCACACCAATGCCCTTGGGGTCTGTGTGCAAAGTTTCAATCTTCGTAATTCATGCCTTTCCTTTGGAATTAGTCTTAAGTTTATGGAAGAAAATGTTCTATTTGTAGTCAAATGGTTCTATGTTAATTATGAAGTATGAGAACATTCCTGAATTTTGTCCCAGTTTTCTTCTTACTTTATGCAGTGCCTGACTTGGTCCATGATTGAGACTCTAATTTTTTTTTTTTCTTGTATCAAAGCACTGTTTGGGCACACTCTTGGTGTTGTCTGAAATGCATTTGAAATCTTTCAGTTCAGTTTTTATTTGACTTAGCAATTCTCTTTCTTTGCACTTTTCCATAAATAGTAAAGAGCAACCAAGGTTGTCTTTCAAAACTCTGCTTATAAATCTCCTAATTTAAATAAGAAAATTTGTTTGGGTAGTAAATTGAGGAAGGAGGGAATATGGTGATTAGGGTAGAGATGTGACTTAATTGGCTTTCGGATCACTTTTTTTATACTTTTCTAATTACAAATTTTAGAAAATTTCTTGTCCAAGTCAAAATACTAAGCAAACCAACAAGCAAGCACACAAGCTACTACACAAAACAAAACAAAATGAACCACATTTACTTATACATTTATATACCTTTGTGCTTCTGAATTTTTTTCTTATACAATCTTGTCAAAAGACAAAAGATAAACATTGAAAGCAATTTCCATGGTTGGAATGTGTAAATTGACTGTTTTATATTATATTTGACCTAAGAATAAAAGTATGAAATGGTGGTTACTGAAAATATGAGTCTAAAATTAGTATGCTAGCATTTTGAAACTTTAAATCTTAACTATTTTATTCCATGCTTTATGTCAATAATAACAAAATATTAGATTTATTCATATAGCTTAGAAAATTATTTTAAGTTCTGCTCATTCAAAGTGCATGCCTTTATCCTATTTCCATTTATATGTATGATACTTAAAATTTTTTCCCATGTTAACAGACTCAATATTCATGAAATTTCTGTCTCTCTCTCTCTCTCTGTCTATATATATATATATATATATATATATATATATCTATATATATATATATATATAGATATAGATATAGATAGATAGATAGATAGATGTAGAAAAGACATTGAAAATATATTTCAATAAGAATAACATAAAGTTCAAACTTTCTCTCTGCGAGTTCCAAGTTAGGGGAAAAAGAAACTTCAAACTCTCCACTGGACAGATTTTTGAATCTGTTTCACTATTCTCAGCATGTCCCATTCGTATCACAATGAATCCATTCTTGGTTGACTCTTCATTCTTTTAGCAATTAACACAATTTATCAGGTCATGAATATGCAACAAAAATAACCCTTGACAGATTTTTCTCCATCCTGGTTATGAAACCAGGCTTCATTTTTCCATATGGCATTCCAACTGTTGGCATAATTATTTTATTTTATTTGGCACTGAGTGCCCTGCTACTGCTTCCCATTGCCTTTTCTTTTCAGTGTGCTTCCAAATTAACCATTTCTGCTGCTTAACACACAAGTATACAGTCGTTAAGTTCTAAAGATGACAAGAACTCTTGAGCAATTGTGGGAGTTTTAAAAAGGAAGAAAATTGGAAGTAGTCTGCATGACAATCCAATTATGTAAACACAATATGAAAATATTCTCGGTTTTGTGGCATAACATGCACGGACATCTTTTATTGTACAGTCCTGGTATTATTCACTGATGTAAATGGTTGAGTGTAAAGAAGGTAAGCATTGCAAAAGGATTTGAATAATTTGCTTTCACTATTAAAAATACAATACTAACTCTTAGGCATCTTGTTTTACTTAGTGAAAATGAAGCAAGCAATGTCTACTCTTTGCGTCCTCACATTGCAGGAAGAGAAGACCCTGACTAGAACAGATGACCTGATCTTGGTTCCTTGGACACGACAAACAGCAACAGCTAGTGACACTGTATAATTGGGAATTATTTCAGTAATCAAATTTTAATAGGCACATTTTTCACTTATGTTACAACGTGAATTAGAAGTCCATACAGTTTCAAGTTAGACAGAACAGTATTTTAACTTAATGGAAGTTCACCTAGTCTAATTTTCTGAATGTTTAAAGTCAATGAATTTTTATTTATCTTGAGCTGGATAGATATTTTAATTTTTTATTTCATTTTTAATAGTTTTCTTAAAAATAAATGCCTAAAGAATATGATGTAGATAGTATATTTTTACAAATTACTTAGAAATCAGTAATTTTTAAAAGAGCTATGTGTATGACAGAAATATTGACCCAGTGCAAACATACGGTTTTAAGAGTGATTTTTTTAAAGAGCTATTTTATTGGGAACAGTGACACATCCTTACCATCCCAAGAACATAGGTAGGCTGAAACAGGAGGATCCTAATTTTGAGACTTACTTGAGCTACTAAGCAAGACCTCTCTCTCTCTCTCTCTCTCTCTCTCTCTCTCTCTCTCTCTCAAAAAGGGTGAAGATCCTGCTCAGTGATGAAGTGAGTGCCCCTGACTTTGATCCATTTGTCCTGCAAAAACACAACTAGCCGAACAAAAAGGCAAAAGGTTCTGTAGCATTAAAAATGAAACAATCCTAGTAAAAACAACTGTTTGTTTTTCCTCCTAAGTAATCCTTGAAACGACTGCTAAGCACTCACACATTTGTGTATAAAAAGTTTGGAAATCCAGAAATAAAACCTATGCCAAGAGCTTTGCAGCCAGCATTTGTATTGTGTTTGAAGTATTAGTATTATGCTGGGAGCCATGTACACCTAGAGGAAAATGTAACTAACATTACTTCCTAGTGATAAATCACTGTAAGTTACTGCCCCTTCTGTGACTATGGGGAATTTCGTAGTTACGTATTTATCTAACTTGCTAGCTGCTAAGCACCCATGTTGCCACAGCATGCTGTGAAACATGAAATATTCAACACTTGGCATCTGACAAGTTTCAGGGGACACACAGGCTTCCTAAGTGCCTTCAAATACCAGATTTTGTTTATACTTAATGAGGATTATTGTTTCATTCTTGAAGCCACACCAACTTGTGCCCTTCTGACTAAAGACCGATCTTAAAAAGAGAACATCTTCGGTCTTACTTACCTGAAAGGGTCCATTGGACAACTTTGTCTTCCTAGAGAACCACCTCTAATGCGCAGTCTCTTTTTATCACCATCTTCAAGACATAAAAAGATGCCTGAGAGTCGGGAGAGTTAGATAACAACGTGCGCGATTCACCGCATGTGCGTATTCTCTGGTCACACCTATTGATCACATAAGATTTTTAGGGATCTAAATTGGAAGCATCATCTTTTTTGTCTAATTTGCATATGTTTTCCACTTTCTTAAACATAAAATTTCCATTAGAGGATTTATAAATATTCTAGTTTCCTACATTGGCTAGGGTTCCTGACAAAAAGTTAAGATTATAAGTGCATAAGAGACAAACTTTGACAATGTAATCAACTGATTCAAGATACATTGTTTCATTCTTCATTTTAAAGTTAAGTTATGATCAAATGTCTAAGAATTAGTTTTCTTGAACTGACCATGGAGTTCCGTGGTTTAGTATGCGCTCAGCATTCACAAGGCCTCGTGTTTGATGCCCAGCACTGCCCGTCCTCAATTATAAATAATTGTCTTTTATTATTCATTTTTGAAAGTAATTTGAGTTTATCAAATATTTGAAGGAAAATTCAGAGGAAGGAAGGACTGCTAGTTTCTAATCAATCATACAAATGAAATTCCAATAAACTCTAAAATGGTTGCAGTTTTTGAACACTGAACATTGTTTCTAGATAATGGTTATGAACAAAAAATAAGTCCTCTTAATGTACATGTAATAGAAAGAGGTGACACTTGATTGGAGCAAATTGCCAGCAGCTCTATGCTTCCTCTTCATTCATGAATCTAATATGAAACTTAAGCATAGCTCCAAAAATGAGAGAAAAGATTCTATTATCCCATGAAACCATGGACTATGTTACATCGTGCTTCCTCCCAAAGAAGAATATTTTTGAAATACTTAACATTAAAGTACTGAAACTATTCGTGTACTCTTTGGCCTTAAGCAGATCATGTGTATTATGTATGTGTCTCTCCCAACAGAGCTCACAAATGGGATCACATTGCACTGTGGATCCATTGCTGACATGATGGCTTCTAACCTCAGGTCTTGCTAGTGGTTTAAATTCAAAAAAAAAATTTTAGTTCAATGAAAATAGAGAGAGAGGAAGAGGGGGAGAAGAGCAGTAGGTAAGAAGAAAGGATGGAAAAGAAGAAAGAGGAAGAAACAAAAAAGAATTAAGTTTCAACTTTGTGCCCAATAAACTTAATAAAATGTGAATTTGAGTATCTAATACTCTGAAAAACTTGTCTAGCATAAAAAAGCTATATTTCTTGTGAACTCATTCAACTCTATATATTTGTGTGTATATATATATATATATATATATATATATATCATACACATGTGTGTGTGTGTGTGTGTTTCTTTAATTAGACAAAGAAGAACTATAACATCTTAAAATTGGCGTATGTGATCTCAATTGGAATATATATCTAAAAGCGTGCTAAAGCCTGTTTGTATCTGTTTGTATAAATCTGGCACAGGAAAAGCTAATTGGCTCTTCAGTATGACTTACAGTATTATCCCTATGGCAAAATTTTTGTAATTGCTAGAAAAAAAAGAAAAAGAAAGGTACGGACTTTACAGTCATGAAAGATACGAAAAGCTTCATATTTGGGAAAAATAACAGAAAAATAGCTCTAGAGTAAGATTTTAAGTAGCAAAATAACTTATACTGTAACTTGCCCACTTTCTTACAATGCTTTCAGAGGATAAAAAAAGAAGTAAAGATTTGGTTCACAAATTAAACTGTCACACTGTAGCTGGAGCAGGGATCTCTGTGACTGTGAATAAGACAGGCAGGATACTTAAGAGGGAATTTGTTGGGGATATCTCTGTCTCACAAGTATTGTTTCATAATTTAAACTCAGCAAACTTCCAAGACACCTAACTGCATTCTTGTTTACTGAATACAGTCCTAAGGCCACCAAGTTCTATTAAAGGGCTCTTTCATCCTTTTTAAAGAGCAGGCTGAGAGTACTGATTCTGATCTTATTTTCTTAGGAAAAATATAGGCATATGTTCACTCATTCTGCCATGTTGCACTTAAGTGATTAAAAATTCATGTTCCTAGTAAGAAGCTGTTAAGTAGCTAATTATTTATTCTGTTTACAAGCTATGCCCCAACTGGTTAGGGAAAATGGATGCTGGGGGCTGGAGAAAGCATTAACTACATTCAGGGTGAGAAGGCCAGCCGTCTCCTGGTGGGCATATTACCAAGTGGTGCAAATTGCAAGAGTGCCTTAAGCAAACAAACCACCCATTGAATAAGTGGAGAATTCATCTTAAAAAAATACATAGTATATCTTAAGCCTCTTGATAATCCCCTCCCACAAAATCTATTTGAAATTCATTATAAGAGGACTGAATTCTTTATCTACACCAAACTAATTGAATAAAAGAATATTTTTAAAGGTCCTAGTAATGAGATTTCTAAAAGGATTTTTGTGATATAATTGATAATATTAAAATGAGGTAAATAATGTAATCTAAAATCTTATTAAAAAGCATGCATACTAAAGAGTTAAAGAATATACTTAAAATGAAATTCAAAGAGGACGTTAAAAATGGTAATAGACATTCTTATGAAGACCTCAAAAGTGATAAGATGGATATTAATGGAATCCTTGATATAAGTGATGTGAGGAAACAAATTCATATTTTAAAAATTAATTCAGTGTAGTTGTCAATTGTCATATTATTCTTACAATTTGCATAAAGAATATAGATGCAATAGAAAAGATGATAACAAAGTGTTCTAAGGCACGCACGTGAATATATTGTATGAAATCTGTCATTGGGCTTTTGGAAGTTAGTTCTTCATAAGAAAGGGTCTGAATAGCAATGAGAGCTGGAAAAATGACCTCAGAACTCAGAGACACGTAAATGATCATTTTATGAGCTTTCAGTATTTTTTCAACTTCTTTTATAGTGCTAAATGTCACTAGAGTAAAATTTTTGTATCAACATATTAAATGCCTCTAAATGAATATACAATTAGAAGTTATTGACAATGTCTGGAGAACAGGCGTTCTCATTAATTCAATAAACCGAGTTAATAAATATCACATAATTAACAATGTATCTCATTAAATTATATAGTAAAATATACTTACATAGTCCATCCTAAATATAGGCCAAATTCATTATGTATATGATAGTTCAAGATGTTTTGGACAATAAGTATGGAAATTTATAAACATTTTATGGCATAATATTTTTTCTAACCAAACATATGGTACCGAAAAGACTCCACATCAAAGTAATGTTTTCAGTTTTATGGACTATAAGGATTTCTTTTTCAGTTGCCTACAACAGTTGTTGGCAAAAATAGTAGTAGCTTCAGGGCCAAATAGCTCAGAACCTGATTTGTAAATAAAATTTTATTGGAACATTGTTATAATGTGCCTCAGCTACTATTAGTAAAAACTACCTTCCAAGCATAATGCCATTTATTTGATAATGGGTGTTGGAGGTGCTATGCGTGGCTAGGTATGGCAATTGCTGTAATAGCTTTATTTATTTGTTTGTTTATTTATTTATTTATTTATTTATTTATTGAGACAGGGTTTTGCTCTGTAGCCCAGGCTGGTCCTGAACTCACTATGGAGCCTAGGCTGCACAGGCATGTGCCACCACTCCTGGCTTATGTGGTACTGGGGAATCAAAGTGGGGTACTTAGCTCTTCACAGAGACAGCGCTTTAACCATTGAGTCATTCCTCCAGCCTCATAGCTCAATCTTTGTTGAGTATATTTTTTGAATTCTTTTCTTAGTAGTTTCTGTAGAAATTAGCATATACAGTGTAGCATCTTAATCCACCTACGATTTACACTAATTTCATTTCAGTGATACAGAAAACATGCACTCTGTTCAATTATTAAGTACGTATTATATACAATTTTATACCTACATTGATATCTGCAATTTTTTATAATTAATACACGAGTATGACTTAAAGCAACCGTCACTGGAATGAATTATAGTGGAGACAAAGCACACTTTTTTTTTTACTGGAAATGAATGTTTTCTCCTATTTGAAATATACTCGAATATGTAACATATATAATATCTTTTCTTATGTTGTTATTTCAAATTGAAAAATCAAAAGCACCTTGACAATGCTTTCTGTGTGCACTGTGTACCTTGGTGAATAAAAATTAATTTTCCATTTTGTGTAAAGTATTATATGATGGATATTTCTGCAGTGATTCTGGAGGAAGTAAAATATAATAATGTCAGTAAAAATTCAGAATGAGTGTTTATCACTTCTTAATTTAGCAGATAAAAAATTTGCATCAAATGAAATATCTTTCTCTGGTTATTATAGTTGGCAGGGAAGACCAAGGATCAGCCCCCATTTCTGTGTGGGACACATCTCCTTCTTCCCTATTTTATTGATATGCGTACATGCAATACATAATATCTACTTTGAAATTGAGAATTTTGTGCACATATGGATTGCGTCAACCTTGCAAACCCCTCTCCTCTCCCTTTGGACCCTCCCACATCCTCTCCCTCTCCCCAGCTCTCACTATCCTACACATTTAGTTCTGTGAAACGACTGTATTCTGGGATTCTCATACTAGAGAAACCATTCAATAAGACATCTTCTGGGTCTGACTCACTTCCCTGAGCATGATGGTCTCAAGTTGTGTTCATTTACCTGCAAAAGCTCGAAGTCACGTGTCTTCATAGATGAGTAGCATATCATTTTGTGCATGTATGACAACTTTTGTATCCAGTGGTCTCTTGATGAGTATTTTGGTGGTGTCCACATTTTAGCTACTGTTAGTTGTGCTGTTATGAGCATAGGTATGCATGTATCTTTTTTTTCAATATGATGCTTTTAACTCTTCTGGGAATCTCCCCAACAGAGCTATCACTGAATCAAAAGGGATGTTTATTTCCAGCCTTTTGAAAAATTACCGTACAGCCTTCTAGAGTATTTGTATGAGTTTACAATCCCATCAGCAGTGTAAGTTTCTGCAAAGCAAAGAAAATCATAAGCACAGTGAAGAGAGAACCAACAGAACGAAAAACAATTTTCACCACCTATATTTCAGATCGGTGGGTTACACCTCTTGAGCTAGGGTAAAAGAGTCTACAATCCTCAATTTTTTCTTAGGTGTGATCTCAGCTATATCATCTTTTCCTACGTTTTTTTTTTCCTTATACAAAACTAGAACAGATGTTCCTCTAAAAGTTCCTTATACCAATTTTTTTACATGATAATAATACCAAGAAAGTTTTAAGTATTTGCTTTAGACTTATTTTTAACTTTATAAATGTAGAAGCAGCCACGTGGCTGAAACGTTGAAGAGCCTCATGACTTTGGACATGAACTGTTCTGGGGTGAAAGCTTCAGTCTCTAAGTTCTCTGGAGACATATTAAAAATAGGCTAAATTGCCTGTTAGCATTTTTCTAGACCTTCCAAGTCTCCTCAGAAGAACACTTTGTCCATTTTAAAACTCCTATTTTTCACTTCACAATTTCTAATTATTAAAGGAGTAAGTGTGCTAATTAGATTAAGCCAGAACATAGAGAATATCAAAGTGAAACCCACATTTGTGGGTGAAGCCTAAATGAATATACATGCACACATTTATAATTTGTATATGTTTCTGTATAGCAAATTATCAAGATGTCAAATCCATCAATGTGATATACAAACAGACTATCTGTCAAGTTATTTTAAGGAGTTTAATATCTGAGTGCAACACAGTGCAAAGGTAGTTTATGAAAGTTATTAAAATACATTCTAGAGTAAAACTATATGAATATTTCTTTCAAAATGTTCTTTTTGAGAAAGTATGTACATGCTCAAATCTCATCACAATTAAAAGAAGTTTAAAGTACTTGTGACACGTTTTTTTTATATCAGTGGTGCTGACATATTCTTTTGATCCTCCTTTATGAGGGGAAGACTACATTCATTGTAAATGAGTTAGCTTTGAAAATAATTAAATGTTATTTACAGTCAAGTCTAATGACTATTTAGCTATGAAGTAGTATGATACCACGTTGGCACTGAGATTTAGAGCATTTATCAAAAGGATTCTGAAAACTAATTTCTTAAAGAACCCACTTGCACTACCAAAACACAATGCTTAAAGGAAGAATTTCATTAATATGAGTCTATAGTTCTGAACACTACTACTTTGAAACACGTTCTAATGTTAGGTTTGACTGCTAAACTACAAACATATTTGCACAATGTTGTCTAAGTCTCTAACAAGTGCCTAAAGGTTAACTGTGGCAGTTAATTTTCTTCACAGCATTCATAAAATTATATTGAGTTCATAATATATTCTTAATACAGTTATTTTTATTTTAGTACATATTAATGTCACATACAAGCAAATTCCTGTGTTTTCACTTATTTATTGTGTATCCATTAAATTTAACTATTTAATATAGAGAGAGAATAATAAATGTCTATTATCAGTAAGTATATAAATTGTTATTATGCATAAAAATTAATTGAAGTATTCTTCTCTGATAGGGTAGGTTAGCTCCAGATACTAATAGCAATGTAAGTGAGAGAAATTTAGATTATGTGTGACAATCTTACAGATATCGTTTCTTTTCTCGTTAATATGTTTAAGGCACCCTGTGCCTGCAATGATTTACTTACAGAACTCTGCTACTTCTGATATCTTCTTGGTTCTAGCCACAAAATATTTTTCTTTGCAGTGGTCATTAAATTTTTTAAGTATGAGAAATATTCTCATGTTAAGATGAGTTGGTGAAAATAAATTTAAATGATGTCAAGTTATATATATATATATATATATATATATATATATATATATATATATATATATAAAGTATGTGAAAAATACCTCTCTCTGTGTATGTGTGTGTACATGTGTGTGTGTTCATGCATGCAATTGTCTGTGCATTTATGGCTGTAGTCCATTTTATTTTTGCTGCATGCAAAAATCACTCAGTCCATTTGTACTTGACACTTTATATATCAATTTAAATGAGAGGTGAATGATTTTAATAAATATTCCAGAGATATCTCATGGGTCACAGCAAAGACAATTTTGCATTTCAAAGTCCAGTCCTTAGAAGGATGACTGAATGGGAGCTTTTGCCGTGATCCTTTTCCAGAAACACCAATTTTGAGAACCTTCCATGAATGAGAGAATTTTGACAGGAATCATGAAACCAGGGAGAGCAGGTCTAGCATGCCACTGGAATTGGCATAGAGTACTAGTTAGTCACACAAGACATATGCCAGCAAACTATGAACACATACAATCATTTGTCTCAGTGCAGAAAAATATTCCCAGAAATGTATCTTGGGCTATTTTGTCATTGAGAGAGTTTCATTTTATGTACTTACATAAACCTAGATAGCCTCGCCTACTACCCACCTTGACATTAGGGGGGCTTGTTCGCCCTGGGCTGCAGACCTACACAGCATGTTACTGTACTGTGTGGAAGAAAATAGTTAACACTGGCATGTCTCTCTCTATCCAAACACAGAAAAGTTGAAGTTAAAAAATAACATCAAAGATGAAAATGGTACATTTACAGAGGACACTTGTCATGAATAGAGATTGCCCAACTGGAAGGTCCTCTGTGTGTCAGTGAGTGATTGATAAGGGCTTATGGAGGCCTAAAACTTTACTTTAAGCTACTATAGATGTTATAAACAATCTACACTTAGGATACATAACATTAATTAAAATATTAAGACTATTTTTACCTTGTAATCTTTTTATATTTTAACTCTTTTATTCTTTTGTAGTAATACGTAGATTAAAACACAAATAAATTACCTGGACTTGGGGTCACATGCCTTACTCATAGCACTGAGGAGGCTGAATCAGGAGAGCTGTGAGTTTGAAGTCAGCTTGGCTGCAGAGGGACTTGAAGACCATCCTGGACTTTAGTCAAAACAAAAATAAACAACAAAAAATATACACTATGCTGTGTGTGTAGAAATATTTCGTTTTTAAAATATATTTATTGTATGAGGATTTTATTGTAGGTTAAAAAATAATAACATTGTAACCTTTGTTGATAAAAGCTTTAGACACTGACACATGTGCTAAACTAGGCCTACACAGGGTCAGGGTCATGAATATCATGGATCAGTATGTCGAGTCCTTGTCCTGTTGGAAAGTCCCAGGGACAACAGCACATGTGAGGCTGTCTCCTCTCAAAGGGCATACTCCCCCTCTGGAAAGACCTGTCCATTGCTCCTTCTAAACACATGTCACTCTTTTTAGAAATATATCCATGGTGGGCTTGTTGTTTTTGTTTTTTGTTTTGTTTTGGTTTTGTTTTTCGCTGTTATTTGCTTATGAGCAGAAAATGCATTACAAACTTTTTCTAATAATGAGAAACTTCATTTTGGGAATATTTGTTTTCATTTTTTTAAGGAACTTGACGTCAGCCAAAGCTTTCATTAAGCCCTTTACTATGAGTTTTCTTAGGTGTTCTTTTATTTTTCTCCCCAATTTCCTTATTCTGTTATCTCTTCCCCATCGATGCATTCATGTCCTGATTGCAAAAAGTCTTTCATAGTCAGTTTTATAGGACCTACTCCTCAGAGCACTCTGTCCTTGTCACTTACACCTAAGTTTAAATTTTTGCCACTGAAAAACAACTGTTGATTTCTAAAATGTCTTCCTTCTTGATAAGTTTATTGAAATCATAGACAAATCTTGAGTATCTTTTTTTCCAGGTGCAGACATCATTTAGAATCTCTTTGATGACATCTCTGCAAGCTAAAGCAATGTAGTTGTCTAATTTATGAATTTTTAAAGTATATTTTCACAAGAATTATTATTTTATTAGTATGCAATATTTACATTAAAGTTGAATCGATGCACATCTTCACATTCATTTTCCCTCCCTGTTTCCTGCCTTCCTAACCTTCTACATGCTCTCTTCATTTCAACAAATCCTTCTTCCCATACTCCTAGCATCTCATGTGGTCAGGGATTTTTGAAAGGTGATTAGATCTCAGGGGAGCCTTATTCAGTCATAATCCATTGATCAAATTATAACTGAATGTGCGAATAGGATCTTGGGCCTGGTTGGAGGAGGTCGGTCACTGAAGGCGTGACTTGAAGGTTCTTGCTCTTATCCTTCCTTCTCTTTGCTTCTTGTTCACTGCCTTCTGGATGAAGACCTGCTCTCACCTATGCCCTTCCTCCATGTCATTTAAGCCTTGGAAGTCAACCATGGACTAGGCTCACCAAAGTCATAATAAAGGAAAAAAAAAACCCTTATTGTCCTTTATGTAGTGGGTATCACTTATTATTTCCCATTGTGGGAAAGTGATTAATACAGGAAATTAGTAGCAGAGAGGAGGGATCATTGCTGTGACTATACTTAATTATGTGGTTTAGAAGCCTTTTTGGTATTTTTCCCCATTTTATTGATATCTATACATGCAAAATTTAAGGTTTACAATGGAGTTGAGCCTTTTATGCACATATGTATCTTGTCAAGGAGACAAGGGCTTTCCACTCTCCTTTTGTCCCTCCCTCTACCCACCTCTCCCTCCCTCCTCCCCCACCCTACTCCCCTCTTTCACTTTGTCTTTCATTTTAAGTTCCGTAATAGTTGTGGTCTGGGTCTCTCATATCAGAGAGACCATTCGATGTTTCACCTTATGCTTCTGACTCACTTCACTAAGCATGATGTTCTCAAGTTTCTTCCATTTGCCTGTAAAAGCCTCCACATTGTTGGACTTTATTGATGCGTAGTATTTCATTGTGTATAAATACCACAATTTGTGTATCCACTGGTCTGTTGATGGGTATTTTGATGACTTCCATATTTTAGCTATTGTTAGTTGTGCTACTATGAACATGGGTATACAAATATCTCTGTTGTGTGTTGTTTTGACCTCTTTTGGAAATATTCCCAGGAAGGGTGTCACTGGGTTGAAGGGGGTGTTTATTTCTAGTCTTTTGAGAGCTCTCTATACTGGTGTAAAGGGAAGAGATTTGGAAAAGTTTTGAGATGCTGTTCAGATAAACTAGAAAATGATGTAAACAGAGATCACTGAGAGTTTCTGGCATGAGCTCAAAAGACCACAGTGCTGGTAGAAATGTGGACAATTGTTTTAGTTTCTTATTCATTGCTAGGATAGAATATGTGAGATCCAAATATTAAAGGAGTAGAGGTTTATTTTAGCATACAGGTTCATAGGGTATCAGTCGTCATGGGCAACCAGCAATAGGAAAACATCTGGCAGAGGTCTCATCAAAGGAAAGCTCTTCAAAGCATCGCAAACAGGAAGCAAGGTGAGTAAGAGTGTGAGGATGGCATATACTCTTCCAGATAAAGCCCCAGTGATCTGCCCATTCTGGGTCAAGACACAAGTATGGCCTCCTTTGGCCAGGCCCACCACTTAGCTTAAAAAGCCTGCAGATATTCAGCAAGATTCAAGTGCATGAGGCTCCTGGGGAACATTCCGGATCTCCACTCAGCCCCCAAAACTCTTTTGTTCAGCTCCTTTCTTTCTTGCATGCACAAGACCTTGACTTCAATTCTTCAATTCTTAGCACGCACGTATACACACACACACACACACGCACACACACACACACACAAGCCAAAGGCTTTTTTTTTTTTTTTTTTGAGGTAGGTTTTCACTCTGTAATCAGGCTAGTTCTGAACTCGACACATAACCTGTGCTGGGCTGGAAGACACAAAAATATTCCTGCTGCAGCCCCTTGAGTGTTAGGGTCACAGTCATGCACCACAATGCCCTGCCGGTGCTAGGGAATCAGATCCAGGGCCTTTCGCCTGACAGGTAAATGCACTAATCTCTATGCTATTCCTCTAGTCTCAAGTTACCAAAGCCTTAACAGTTTTAGCGCTGCTAAAAAAAAATTAAGTCTAAAGTCTTCTCTGAGACTCAGGGCAAACTCATAGCTATGAGCCTCTGTCACAATCAGAATTGAATGCTTTCAACATACAATGACAGAGGATAAACATTCCCATTCCATAAGAGAGAAATAGAACGATAGAAAACAATTGGACCAAAACAATATTGAAACCTAGAGGGTTAGTGTTAAATCTTGTATCTCCGTTAAGTAATATGGTTGTAGGCTCAATACCTGGGGTTAGTTATGGTGAGATCTGAGCTTCAAAGGATTCAGTGGTCCCACTCCTATGACATCATCTCTAGCTTCCACCTATAAGACTCCTCTTGTAGGCTGGCTTTGCTTACAACCTGTAATCCTCCTCTGCTGATAAATCAGCTTCTGGAATCTCCAAATTCCCAAGCTCGCCATTGCACCTTTGGCTTCACTTTCACAACTCCATGCACTACTGTCTCTGGAACACATTACCTGGCCTCCAAGGCCCTCTGAAATCAAAGTGGACACCTCTATGACTCCACAAATCTTGCATTCTTCATTCTTGTGAAATCAACACCACTGTCTTGGCAGTCTGGCCCCCTTGAACCATAACTGCAGCAGCCTCCAAATGGATGGATAGATGAATTCTGCTGGTTGAACGCTTTTGGCCCTTTGGGACACTTTAGGGTACCCATCTCGGAGCAAAATCTTTGCTTTTGCACCCTGGAGAGCATAAAGTTTAAGGTCTTGCTGATTCCTGAGAAGCTCTCACAGCAGTTTTTTCTTATTGTCCCAATGCATAGTACTTGGCTTCTTTGAATGCTAATCTCTTCAGCAACTATATACTCTTTTGTGATAACTTTGCTATTATTTTTATCTATAGAAAAACTGAAAACTTTTAATATTTTTTCCTTTTTCATTTTTCCATATATATGTATATATATATATATATATATATATATATATATATATATATATATTACTGTAGATCTGGTTAAAAGATGAAAGTAGAACTCCTATGGCAACCTGAACATTGAGCTTTCTTAAAACTTCTTCCATCAGATTAAATATCCAGGAAGTCTCCAGAAAGGGGAAAATTCTGACATACTTTCTGCCACAGCACAGCACTCATGTTTTTAGACCACTTGCTATAGTGTTCTCTTTCTCATATAAAATCTGTTGAACCTAGACTTTACAATCCACTCTCCTATCAGCATTCTAGCCTTCTGAGCTCCGACCAGAATCTCCCATCAAGCTCAGCTCACATTTTAAGGCTTCCCTAGCCCTTATTTTTAAACCTTTATAAACTCTTCCTCCACCCCAGTTCCAAATGTTTGTCAACCAGATTGTTGAAAGTAAAGTCGGGGCAATCGTTTCACTTCTCTGGTATCAACTTTTGTTTTAGTTATGTACTCACTGTTGAAACAGAATAACTGAAATGCATGTATTACGGGAAGAAAGGTTTATTTTAGCTAAGTTTCAGAAGGCCTCAGTCCATTCACAGGCAGCCAACAATGGGGAAGCTTATGGTAAACGTCTAGCAAGAAAAAAGCTATTAAGCACGGCAAACAGGAAGCAAGGTGAGTGAAATGTGGAGGGGTAGCATGTGTCCTTCCAGGTCAAGCCCTAGTGATTTGCCACTTCCGAGTCAAGCTCCACATATTGGCTCCTTCTGGCCCAGCCTCATCTCTCAGCACATGGAGTCCGTAGATATTTCACAAGATCCAAATATGTGATGCTCTTAGGCGACATTTCTGATCTAAATTATAGCAACAGTAAAGGCAATGTAGGACAATGTAAGACATGAGGTTTCAGATGGTATTAAGAGCTCTATGGAAAATTGAACTAGGAGTTTATGAGCAATATATCAAAATTGTCTACAATTTACCTAGGTTTTAACAATTTTTAGAGAAGTTATTTGCTTATTTCTTTATTATTATTTTTTGAGTCAGGGTCTCGCTTGGTAGCCCAGTGGCCTTGGAATCAGGACAATCCACTTGCCTCAGCCTCCTAAATTAATACTAAGATTACAGGCATGTACCACCATCCAGTTTTATGTGGTGCTGGGGAATCAAAATCAAGGTCTGGTGCTTGCAAGGCAAGCAATTTAACACCGGTGCCATTCCTGCATTCCTCTTTATTTATTATTTTGAGGTAGGATCTCTCTCTGTAGCCAAGGCTGACCTTGAAGTCATTGCTATTCTGCCTTAGCCTTGCTGAGTACTGGGATTACAGGCACTCCTGGCTTATGTGGTGCTGGAGAATCGAACTCAGAGCCTTGTGCTTGCTAGTCAAGCACTCTAAATGCTGTGATATTTCTGCAACCCAAGTGAAGCTAATTAAAAGGCGGTAGGTATTTAATTCAAAAGGAGAAATTGCAAAGCAGCCCAATTTTTGTCTATTGACTGAGTACTGCTGTCTGCTCTTAAACAGATTTATTGTAAAAATAATAAATAAAAGTGAGAGTTGAAACATATGAAAGCTTCGATTTTGGTCAGAAAGAAAGTACACATAAATCAGGGATCAAGGATAGTGGTTACTAAAAAATGAGAGCCATTAAAAGAGAAACCAAGTACTTTGCACCAAAATGATAGAAAAGGCGCCCTCAAGGGATCCCAGAAATTAGTCAGAAACCACCCATTGAAAGCTCCAAAGTATATAGGAGATTTCGGAAAAGGCGTCTTTAAATGGTGAGCGCCAGAATGCACTACACATTCAACATCACCTATGGAAGTGTTTCTCCAAGTTCAGCCATCCAGAGATTCAGAGAATATTGAATGTTTATGGTCCAAGGGGAATCAATCCACTACTTGAGCTGGTGGCAGATATTGGCATTATAATTTTTGAGGTATTCCAAATGCTAGAGCTTTGGAGTCATGGAGGCTTTCAAATAGCCTTCCAAGAAGGCCTGAGAGGTGAGGTGAAAACGTAGACAAGGTCACCATCCCTTCTAACAGCCCTGAGAAGACAACACCTGAAACTGTGAGAGTGCAGTAAAAGCTGCAGTGTAGACTATAGGAAGTTAGAGATGGCATAAACATGGAACATCTGCTTAGGAAAACCACAAGGAATGAGTAGAGACAGCCCAGAAAGAGGCCATGCAAGCCGCGAACAACAAATCCATATGGGTGGAGCAACCCAAGCTCTTTGGAGCTCAGATCTTTCAACAATTTGCCCCTGGTACTGAATGTGGATCTGTAACATTTGTTTAGACTGCTAGTTTTTGGTCTTTCTATTATTCAATTTCTTTCTGTATTTCTCTTCCTCCCATTTCGAGTGGAAATATTTATACTGTACAATTTATTTTAGAAATATTGGAATTTATTTTGGATTTTTTTCAAGGGCTCAATTAATACTTGGTCATGAGTATCAAAGGAGAGTTTGACTCAGACATTTTAGTAAAGTTGAAGCTATCAAGACTTACCAACTGTTGGAGATGTACTAAATGTACGTTGCATAATGAGCCTCTTGGTGACCAGAAATAGAATTTTATTGTTTACATCTAAAAAGTTTCATAAATATCTCATGCATTTAGAAGAGGAACTTTGGAAAGGTTACTGGATCCTGGAGGTACTCTGCTTACTAATTATCTATTGAGTTCATAACTGAAAGTGCTCCTAGGAGATTGGGCTTAGTCAGAGGCAGTGACTCACAGGGAGTGACCTAGGGCGATGTAATTTGTTTCCAGCCACTTCCTCTAGCCCTTTGCTCTCTGGCTGTCTTGAGTTGGCCAACTGTCCTTGGCTATTTCATTCTACTGTATCTCTACTTTGAAGCCAGTCAACCATGGATTGTGCCTTTTGAAACCATGAGCCAAGATAAACCTTTCTTTTCTCTTTTAAGCTGCTGGTTTCAGGTATTTTCACAGTGATTAAAAAACGACAATTACAAACATTAAGATGATAACAATCCCAAAAAGAAAGCATAAAATATTATGATAATCCATAGCTAACATCAAGGGCAATAATGAAAAATAAAGATCTTTTTTTAATTTTTTAAACATGAGTATGACATGTGTCCAATCCTACCATGTCTATAAGGATGGAAGAAAACTCTAGCCATGACAGTTAGGCAACAAAACTACATGAAGTGTCTCCTAAGTAAAGTAGAACTAAAATCATCTGTGCCATTTTGAATAATATAAATAATACTGGAGACTTTTCACTAAGTGAAATAAGCCAGGTACAGAAAATCATGTCTGCATGATAGTATATATATATGGAATCCAGCAAAACTGGATGTGTGTGTGTGTGTGTGTGTGTGTGTGTGTGTGTGTGTGTGCACGTGTGTGTGGAGAAAGAGATAGGGAGACAGAGAAAGAGAGAAAGATGAAGGAGAAAGATGTTTCATAATGTTAAAGGTTAAAGGAAAGCTATTGGTTCAAGTATACAAACTTAAAGTTGTAAGGTAAGTTCTAAACCTAATGTACCTCATGGTTATATAGCCAGCAACAATTTATGCTTGATATTTGCCATGGGAATAGATTTTAAGTACTCTTGACACAAGCTAAGAATCATGTTTGTGTGAAGTGATGAATATATTTATTAATTTGACTGACCTGATCTTTTTAGAGTGGATATATGTGAATATAAAAACAGCATGTATAGCATGAATATACACAATTTTTAATCAGTTATACAGCAAAATGTTGATAAAATTATAGCTATTTCTCTGCCTTGAAGAAAAAAGAGAAATATATATGTAGTAATGTATGTATTTGAAAAAAATAAGACATGTGGTAACCAATTTTTGTTAGGAAATGTATTGTTTAATAGTTTTCTAGTACATTTGAACATCATTGCATACACTAGGAACATAAAAAAATGTTTGCTCAATAGGAATAGAATTAAATGTGCAAAAATTCAATCTAGGTCTCCTATGATTCTCATGAGGGCTATATGGAAAAACTGTATGAAAAGAAAACTGAAAGATAATAAAGTTAATCTTAAAAGCTATGCTAAAGGAATAAATTAGTATACAGAGAAATTATTTTAGCTTGCTAATGCAAAATGATCATATTAATTTAGCATCAGATTTTTTTTTCCTAGTTGCTCCATCTTCAAGAAGATGTCAACAATAGAAACAGGGGCAGGAGGATCGGCTCAGCCGTTAAAGTGCTTGCTTAGCAAGCGCTAAGTCAAGTGCTGAATACCCGAGTTTGATTCCCCAGCACTACATAAACTGGGCGTGGTGGCACATGCCTGTAATCCCAGCACTCCGGAGGAGGCTGAGGCAGGAAGATTGCCCTGACTCTCCAAGGCCAGCCTGGGCTCCATAGTGAATTCAGTACCAGCCTGGACTACAAAGTGAAACCCTATCTCAAAACAAACAAACAAACAAACAAACAAAAAATACAAACAGAACGACAGCAGTGGAATAGCTCACCAAAATGAAGTGTCAGGTACGTGCCTTTGTTATTTTTTTAAAAATAACCAATAATTTCTTGGCATCATTTAAGGCAGATTCCAAGTCCTCTGCACTTGAGAATCATCACTGTTGTAAACAATGTAACTGTAATTTCTTAACATTTACTCTCATACCCCCCGTCTTTTTAAAGTTTTTGCTCTAAATATCGCTGTCTGTGTGTACATGTGTGGCTAAGACAGGGATGGGGGATGGGGTGGAGATAGAAAAAGAGAAGTAGAGTGAGAAAGTGGATAGAGAAAGAGTGTGAGAGAGAGAGAGAGAGAGAGAGAGAGAGGCAGATCCCAAATCGTTCTTTACCTTTTGTCCTAATTAAGCATTCACCCTATGATGTGACTTCAGGATGATGTATAGCACGCTCTCTCCCGCATTCCACTGCCTTCTCCTTCTCCCAGGGAGGCCTACCACCCTCCCAGGTGCACTTGTAGGAAAGGCCATCTCCAGATGAAACCTTTATGAAAATCAAATGATAAATTAAATTACTTACCAGAGCTTGATTGCTGAGAGTTAACCAAATTCAACTGAATTAATTACCTGATACCTTTTCAAACAGAAAGACATTTATAATCAATGCTTTTTTTTTTTAATCCCTGGCTTTTAGCCACCTGATTTTCTATTGAGAAATGCTGAAAGAAAGGTTAAAAAATAACTTTACAGAAAAATAAAATGTTAGTGTGCTACTAAAATGTTCCACATATTTTACCTTGCAAAATTAGAATTTCCATGTATGATAGTATACTAGTTAGATAAGCTGAAAAATTATTTATTTCATTTTAATAACATATTATATGATGGTTATATGAGTAGAATTAATTCAGTACTGACTGTCTTCTCTTAAGGTCTTTACAGTAAAGCTGGAAAATATGTTTATATTAAAAAGGTAAATAAAACTGTTTAAAAGTGCTTAATAATATATGCAAAACA
Source organism: Ctenodactylus gundi (assembly GCA_004027205.1). NCBI lineage: Eukaryota > Metazoa > Chordata > Mammalia > Rodentia > Ctenodactylidae > Ctenodactylus > Ctenodactylus gundi. The sequence goes on from PVKB01006564.1 coordinate 30,742, forward strand.
GTTACACCTTGGTATCATTTTGCTTAGCTAAATAAATCCAACAAAAGAGGGTTAAATATGCCATGGTTTCTCTAATTCAAGACACACAAAGTACAAATAAGTATAATAAAATAAAAGAGAGATGGTAGAAAACAGAGACTGAATTTGTGGACAGGGAACAGGGATCTAGGGAGGGGAGAAAAGAGAGGTTGGAGGGAATAAAATGACGGGAATGAGAAATGTATGGGCCCCGATTCCCCAAGTGGGAGGTGACTATTCTATATGCATACTTGTAAAAACAATAATTTTAGAAAAATAAACAAAAAAGGAGATATAAATATATGCTAAGAAAGTGAGATGACCTTAGAGGACACTGTCATCACTTTGGTCTGAGTAAAGCAACATCAAGTAGTAGAGGATTTTTATGGTTCAGGACTTCAGATGTTTCAGTCCACAGTCAGCCTGCTCTATCCCTTTTAGGCCTATAGGGAGGCAGAAAATTTTGTAACAGAACGGCACAGTGGAGACAGCTGCTAATCTCATGGTAGCCAGAAACCAGAGAGAAAGTGAAAGAACCAGAGAAGAAACCTGGGACCAGATGTAGTTCCACCAGAGCTGGTGCCTTTTTGAAACCTTCCCATTAAAGAGGTCCCATCTTCCTCCTACTTCCTTCACTTTCTCAAAATACCATAAAATTAGGATCTCATCATCAACTAATCCTCCTGTGAAGTACAAGACCTCCTGATTCGATCACATTCTGAAAGCTCCACTACTGAGTGTGAGAGTTTTGGATGATATTTTTGATTTTCCCAATCTTTTGACTTTCTTGGGCTATAAAGTGTGAAGAAGAATCACATTGACCCACACATAATATACAAATTAAAGTATGTAACAAAATTTTTAACCTTTTATATTATAACATCCCTACTACTAGCAAAGTTGTAACTGTATCAATATCATGAGGAAAAACTAAAATTTTTCTGTTTTCTAACCATAGATACTAAGAAACTTCTTTAATTTATTTAACTTACATAAATAATTATTTTATGAAATAACTTAAGACCAAGATACATAACACACGTGCCTGCTTAATAACAGTACATGTTTATCTTCATAGGCACACACATGTAGGTAGGTGAGTTAATATTGTCATCAATCACTGAATTTTACTTATCAAATATATTAGACTAATCATCTATGTCAAGAAGTCTGTGGAGATCACAGATACAAAATTAGAAAATGATTTTTTCCAGACTCTAGAAGATCCACAAATTAGTCTTTACTCAAAAATTACCCAACTCATGAGGTTTCTTATCCAAACTAATGTTATAGAAGACTTAAAAAAATATATTTCAGAAAAGGTTTTGTGGAGTTTGCTGTTTGAGAGAGAGCTTTGTGGTTATTATTTGCTAAGGATGATTTCTTCTCATATTGTACAGGAATATGCTGTGTTGTGCTGTGTACCCACAGTCATCCAAGTTAAAGATGCGAAACGGATGGCCCGAGGGCACAGCTAAAGGTCAAGCTCTTAACTAGCACGCAGAAGGCCTTCTATTCCATCCCTGGTCATCTCCCACCATGAAAGTGCAAACACGAGGAGTTGAAATGTGAGTTCACTGATGTTGACAGAATCCATTTCCATGTGGCTGTAGGAGTGAGTCACCAAGCTTTGGCCAGCTGTAAGGTGGAGGCCTTCTTATAGGAACTCCTACCGGAAACTTCTGAGTTTTTAGAGGCAGCCATCTGACCCTTGTCATTTTGGACTTCTCCAACAAAATCATTTATTTACTGGAGAGGAAAGGGAGACTCTAGAAAAGTAGGCAAGCAGAACAGAGGATGCTGTAACAGTTAACAAGGGAAACACCAGCTCATTCTGGCCTTATTCCCTTGGTTAAGTCCAAGGCAAAGGTTCTACATTGAAGAGACGATTACAGGATGACTGAAAGAACAAGAAACAGAATCTTGCCCCATTACAGTTTGTCTGCGATTTTAAGTCTCGTCAATAGAGACTACACTTGATATAACAATAAAGGACATCCTTGGTAGTTCAATAAGTGGTGCAAATATATATATATATATATATATATATAGTCTACGGAAGAGCATGGGCACTTATTGTGTAATTAATTCTGACCTGAATTATATTTGCTTGTTTTAACCTTCTCATTAATATTTATAATGGAACTGGTGAGTAGTAAATTTATTTTTATACAACTATATTTGATATATTTATTTTGATTTATATCTAACATAAAAATTGCCAGTTTAACCATTTTAAAGGTGGAATTTAATGACATTAACTGCATTCAAATCTAATTGCATTGAAAAAGTACTGTTTTAAAAATTTTCACCATGTAAATCCTTAACTCTAATGCAAGCCTGTATTTTTCCCTTCCTCATCTTCTGAAGACCTCTAGCATGTTGCATTTATTACTTTGCTTATTCTACCTGCTACTTGTATGTGGAACCATATAATATGCATCAGACATTTCACTTAGCATAAGAGTTTCATAATTCATCCAAGGTATAGAACATATAGAAATCTGTTCCTTTGTAGAGTTGAATGGTATTACATTTATGAATATACCACATTGCAGTTATTTATTTATTAATTTATATATGAATATATGTTTTGTATGTAAAATACATGATCAAAATGTAATATATATATATATATATATATATATATATATATATATATATGTACTGATTCTTCAATTTGAATGTAATTAGGTACTGCAAAAAGTAATAATAAAACAATTTGGGGAAGTATATATATGTAATATACATTCATGTATTTTATAATCATTATTGATTACACTTCTACTGCTTTTGTCTTTCTAATTATATGAATAATTATCACTTGCAATTTTTATGTGAGTGTGGAGTTGCCAGGTTATAATACTTTTATGTTTGATGGTTTTTCTCCAAGGCCTCCGAAACATTAAAGATTAAAAAAAAAAATCTTTCCTATAAGGATAGGTTGACTGGTGTTAAGGAGTTTTATACTGTGGTCTTTATTTGTATTCTAATAACTAGTGATTTTTAACATATTTTCAAGTGTTTATTGCACTTTTGTATATTTTTCTTAGAATAATATTTATTCAAATCTTTCTTAAATCTCTTTTTTGAAATTTGGATATCTTTTGGTATTAAGCTATTGTCAATTTGCAAGTTTTTATATACCATAGTACTAAATTTAGCAAATAACTGTTTGCAGAATATTTCTCCCAGTTAGTAGTTTGCTTTTCTACTTTGCTGATAACATTCTTCATACAAATACTTTTAATATTAACAGATTCCAACATATTCTCTTTCCCCCATTCTTCCTCATGGCTTCAGAATCATACGAAAGAACTTACTCCTTCCCCTGAGGATCTGATGGGTTTGTCTCTCATGATATGGATTGACTTTGAGTTAACAGGTACATATGAAGAAGGTAAAGCTTCAAATGTGTTCTTTTGAATGTGGAAATCAGTTACTATGCATCATTTATTGAAAAGATTATCATTTTCACCATTGAATGTCCTAGACATTATTGTCAGAAATTAATTGGTATAATTTGATTTCTTTCTGAACCTTCGGTTTTATTCCTTCTTCCTTTATGTCTGTCCTCTTGGAAATCCTTCACCACTTCGATTAGTGCAGCTTGGCAATTGTTTTTTTTTTTTTTTCTTTTTAACTAGGAAAGTATAAATTCTTCATTTTCTAAATAATTGTTATCTATTAAAGTCCTTTGCAATTCTATGTGAATTGAACAATAGGCTTTTGACTTTACTTTTCTTCTTATAGTTGATCGTGTTTCACAGAGTTTGCATGTAATTTGAGATAACTTTGAATGGTTTTGAAATCTTAATATCTAAGTTTTCCTATTCACGAATACTTAGTATCTTTCCACGTATGTGTATTTTTAAGTTTATTCAACAGTTTATACAAGTTTTTGGTATTAGAGTGCTCTATTTCTTGGGATTGATTTATTCCTAGTTCTTTTATTATTTTAGATACAACTATTAATGTTATTGCTTTGTAACTTTGGTCTAATGATTGTCTATTGCTAGCAGGCCAGCTCAGTTGACTTTTGTGAGTTGACCACACACCTCATGAATTTTTATATTAGTGCCTTCATTTTTATTTCCACCCTCTGAACTTTTTTGGAATTTCTATAACATTTTGCATAGAAACCATTATACATAGTTTTTAATTTGAATATTTTGACATTTTATTTTCTAATTGATTTCTTTGGGATATCTGATAAATGCTGAAGAGCAGAGGTAAAATTCTATCATTTAGATTGCTGATGTTTTGGACTTTCGGTTTTAGTTCAGCTTGGTTTTATCTTTTGAGAGGGTTACTCTGAGTAGCCCAGATTGGCTTTGAACCTGAGATTCTTCTGCCCCTGCTTTTTGAGTGTTAAGAATGCATGCATGAGTCTCCACACTAAGAAGTCATGTGTCTTAACTTTGACAGATGTAGTGAAGCTTCAGTAAAATTGCATGGTAGTCTTTTAGAGGAACTTCCTGTTTTCATATTTTTGTTTCATCTAAAATTTGCTCTTTAGAATTCTTTTATATAATAAAGTTAGTATTTTAAGACTTCCATTGAAAGATCAGTGTGAAATGTATTGTGAAAATATGTTTCTCTATTAAAATAGCAATGAAGAGTTAAAAAAAAAAGTTTTAAGCGGACTAAAGACAAGGAGTTTTCCTGTATTCTTTGATTTGTTTTAAATATCTATACATATATTTAGGTAAATTGAAGTGAAACAAAATCACTACAGAACAACGGTTTGCATAATGCACATCACTTAGATAAAAACCTAAAGTTTTTTTTTACATTATCTTACAATAAAATGGCATTTTTCCAACAATTTTTGAAATATGTGTGAATGGCAATTTATCTTAGAAGACCACAGACATATAGCACTAAAAGTAAAGTTTGATTACTTCTCAAAACTATTTCTTTGGCCTGACTTTTCAGGTGGCGGCAACTGTTAAATTTTATTCTATTCTTAGGTCAGGAAGGATCACAGGTTTCATCTAACTCAAAACCCCGTTGCTCCAGGAGATAGAAGTGTTCACTGGTTCCTACAGGGCTACACAGTGACATTATTTACTGTTTGACATTTTTGCTGACTTGACTGCTGAAGACACAGTATCCCACACTTGCTTATTCACAACTGCAACCTGTTTGGCATTTTCTGCCTAATTTGGGAGCAGGCCAAACAACTTCCCTACAAACTAGATTTTCCAAGGGTAATCTTTTGTTAAAAACAATTGTGCTAACACCTCCCTTAGGTATTCAGAACAGCTTCTTCCTTCCCCTGTCCCTCTTCCGTCCTCCTTCTCCCCTCCCTTCCTGTCCCCTCCCTTCCTCTTCCCTTCTCCTCCCTTTTCTTCTAGCTCCTCCTTTCTTTGCCCTGTTTGAACTTTCTTGTTTCTTTTTTTTTTTGCATTTTTTCTGACTTGTATGGAAACCTTATCTTTATTATACTGAGCATAAGAAAGCATGTGTAGAGCCGGTTGTGAGGGCACACACTCATAATCCCAGCGCTCAGGAGACTGAGGAAAAAGGGCTGAGAGTTTGTTAAACTGTCTAGATTGGATTTGAACTTGTGATCATCTGCTTCAACTTGCCAAATGCTGAAATTATAGGCTGTACAACCACAACTTGCTCTGGACACCACCAGGTCACCACGCCTTTGACACCTGAGACTCTTAGGGATATTCTAAATATGTACAGTTCAATGAAACAAAGGTCAGGCAACTTACTACGGGTTCCATAATTAAAGATCACTTTCTTATATTGCAGTACATGGCTTCTGGATTTTTTCTTTAGTAAAGATGATTTCTCTCACTTGAAATCAAAATAATATTGAATAAAATACTAACATTTTCAGAAAAAATATAAAACTATCAGAACAATTTTATTTTTTTACTATGGAAAGAAACTCAGAAAGATAATATGTTATTTTCAACATTATTTCAAACATAAAAAAGTGATCTAGTTCTTAAATCATGATATTTTCCCTTCACAATACTGTACTTAAAATAGTTATTTAATTTTAGTTCCATAAGTAGGAATTTATTATGAACTAAACCATTTTTAAAAAGTACAGAAGTTAAAGTCCTTTCACTGTGTCATTTAGCCAATTAATTCCTCATCTATATGTATGCTAGACGTTTGAGCATAATTGAGAGGTAATTTAGGTGTATACAGGTATGTATAAAATTTTGAATGGCTTTTAAGATAAAGATAGCACTGAATACACTCAATTCTTTGGCTATCTTCTTTCTAATTAATTATAGGTAGGTGAATAGATAAATTTGAAAAAATGTTAATTTAAAAAAGCTTCAAGCTATGTTGAGGAAGAAAGTTTAATGAAAGATAAATACACTTTTCCATGTATATATGCATGTAAGTGCAAATACATTTGCTCTACACTATTTATGTTCTGCAAAGCATCTCTCAGATTGAACTTAGGAATTGATTATGTATATCATATAACGATGTGTTCTTTACTTTTAGATTGATATGGTTAAATGAAAAATAATATTAAATAGAAGACGATTATATGCATTTGACCTATGTGAGACAATGGCTTTTACATTTCATAAGAGTTTTAAGATTTTGCTTTTTCTCACAAAATGATTACTTCCTTGAGACCAACTAACAAAAATCTGTGCTAGTGTGTTTTTAGAAGTAGAAATTCATATCTTATCCAGAGAAAGGCACCTGTGCCCTAGAAAACTTATATGACTGGCAAGAAGATAGTGTGATATGTAACAACCATGTCAGCGGTTCACTGAAACTATCTGTATTTATTCAAAAAAATACTTAAAAATTATAATACACTTCTATGAAAACAAATAATCATATTTATTATTTCATTACTATAGTAAGATATAGAAAATAAAATAACAATGCTATGTTTTTGTCTTTGTATTTTAGGCCTATTTCCCACAATACTAAGCTTTTTTCTGTTACCAATTCATGTTTAAATTTTTCCATGCATTCAATTAAAAAGAGAGAAAAAGTCAAACAAATATTAGTAAGTTTCATTTAGTCTTAGATTTAAACCTACCTTCCTCCTATGTGATGAATTATTGCTATTTCAAGCAACTTATTTCCAGTAGCATGAAGAAATAAGTAGGGAGAGAAGGGGTTCATTATATCTTAGAAAACTGAGAATAAGACTTTCCCATGGATTTCTCATGTATTATATGTGTACATATGTGTGTATATGTATTAATTTTATAAAATATTTAGTTTAATTGTGACATTTTCATTCATGCATACATTTTAATCATATCTGTCCCTCTATTCCATTCCTTTATAGTCCTGATCTTTTCTTCTTCTTTTATAAACCTTCTTCTAGTTCACCTTTTTTCTTTCCTTAGGTTCAACATAGTACAACCTGGGACTCTTGTCTTTGAGTTAGTTCATGTAGCATGATGCCCTCCAGATGCATCTATTTTCTTGCAAATGACAAGATATTGCTTTTGCGTGATAGAATTGTACTCCACTGTGCATATATAGAATGTTCACATACACGTCATATTTTATTTTTTATTCCATCATCATTTGGTGCACCGGAAGGCTGAGTCTACACCTTGGCTACTGGTAATTATGCTGCAATAAACATGAATATTCAGGTGTCTCTGAAGTGTGCTCACGTTCAGGTACACAGAAAGCAGTAATATCACTGGATTGTATAGTAGTTCTTATTAGAAGAAAAAAATAGAAGGAGTAAAGTTATTTTTTACAGTTTGTGGCATGCTGATAAGACTATTAGTATTTCTGAACAAATTAATGTTTAGGATTTTAAGAATTTATATTGGCAAGAATGATTGTGGAAAGAAGAAAAAATTATTTTAAACTTTTTTTCTTAGTCATGTTGCAAATAAATGTACCTGATCATTCCATGTAGTGCAAATCCACAGCTCTTTGGCTTGGAGAAAGTATATATTTCCACTGAGATGGTTATTCTCAGAATATGATGAGACTAATATGATATTCTGTGAGTAATTGGATAATCTATGCACCAAATCTTTCTTTTGGCCAATAGTCTTTTTAAAAAAAATTACTGTTTTCTAGTAATGATGTTTCTTTTTGCTCTGTGCCTCAGTTTGGAGCAACAAAATTTATGGAAATCTTCAAGCTTTCTTCTAGCCATTTTTATTTTCTTTATTCACCAGTCTTATTACTAGGTATATTTGACATATAATGGTCTTGTAATTTGTTTTATGATATTTCTTCACCAAAATATGAATGAGGTCTTTATTTCTTTTTCATAATATTAAAATTGTATCAGAGTTGATCCTGATTTTGAATATGGCTTTTGACAAGGGTCTTTTATTTCAAGTTAGCAGACATTGATAAAAAATGTACATTGTATGTTTTCTAACTTTAAGTCATATGTTTAAGCCATAGTAAAATTATGATTATTAATACTTTAAATTATATAATAGTCCTTTACTTTGTTTATTCATTAAATAATGTCTACATTCCTAAATTAATAAATAAAATGGAAATTTCTGATAATGCATACTTTTAGAAAATGGGTCTAATGATATATGGATTGACATTTTTATAAGTTGAAGTTACTTATTAATATATATATAATTTTAGAAACAGAAATGTAATATCAGCTAAAATTAAATAATTATAATATAAAATAATATATACAAGATTTTACTCTTGTAAAATTCAGCAAAATTAAAGAGAAAAGTGTTCTGATTAACAGAGTAATTTCATGAGAGAGATTTTAATTTTTTTGCATTTTATTTTGCAAATATTTTACTCATATAGTCAACTTTTTAAAAAATTGTCACTCTAAGCACGTTTTTGAAAAGCAATTGGCCTGTGTGGTCTTCATCCAATGTTACAAGTTATAATAAATGATCAAACACTTCAAAATCTGTAAAGGTTGTGCTATGTAATAATCTGCTAATGTTGTCAAATTAAACTCCTTATTAGCAGAAAAGGTTGAAAAAAATAAAAATCTTTAGGAAGAACAATTTATAATTTTCAACATTTTATACTATGCTCTGACATACCATATTGCAGTCTTCTACTTAGATGAAACGTTATATTTTTCTTGTCTTGTCATTTAATTTAACAAAATGATAAAATATTTAAAGTTTTTTCTAAAATTACATTGTGATATATAGATTTATCAGATATAGGATTGTGTGTGCTTTTACTCACTTTTATTAAAGCCTCTGACTACTTTTGATCTAAGAATTTGGTGCAGTTAATATTCTGCTAACATCTAAAGTGAAATTCACAGTCATTGTGAATTCTACACATGCATGTCAAAATCTATTAAAGCGAGTGAACAAAGAACTTACCCTTCAAATCTTAATTAAACACGTAGGTTTCACCTAGCTTACTTCAAAGGCATGGAAATATACAAATGATGATAAAAATTTTCCATTAAAAATTATCTTTCAAGTCATCTCTAATTTGTATTATATTAGAGAATTTTCCTGTGATCAGCAAATGTGCCATTATATTTACTTATGAAAGATTCTATAATTTGTCTATTACATTAACTATATATTTGGTCCTAAATTCATTAAAAATTGAAAGAGACAAATAGCCATCAAAGCTTCACTCTGGCATGAACTTCCAATATACATATGAAACTAGAAATATGCTTTAGTTCTGATAAAATTCTACTTGCAATGGTTATTCAGGCAACTTAAATTATTAGTGTCTCATGATGACTATTGTTGAATGTTCAGCATAGTCAAGTCTTGTTTCTTAGAGTAACACAGAATATTCAGTTAAAAAAAAAACAAAATGCAATTAAACAGACCTTTGGCCAGCACTTACTTTCAGGTATAATTTGTATTCAACATTTATATGCCGCGTTTGTTTTTGCATTCATTATACACAGAGCAGAATGACAGAGAAGACCAAATGATGGTCATACATTCTTTTGATTTACTGTTGGATGTTAGACACAGGGGAGTAGCATATTCATATGTGCTTATAAATTACACATATTTCCCCTTATTCCTTAAAATCATCTGTAGATGACTTGAAATACTTAATAAAATATAAATGTCATGTAATATAATTGCTATGTTTTTTTGTTAAATCACAACTTACTCCTTTTTAAGTTGCTACATCATTTGGGGAAGGATGATAAGGAAAAACCTATTTGTATTTGCTAAATAAAAAATATTTCCCAGATATTTTCAGCCTGTAGCTGTTTTAATCCACAGATGCTGAATTCACAGGTACCAAAGTCTAACTGTAACTACCAACCATTGATCTAAAGTTAATGAAATAAAATCATAGGCTTCTTTATCAGTAGGTAAGAAGAGATCTTAACAAGATCTTCATAAAGATAGAAAGACTTACTTAAGGAAGCAGTGTCTATTTAATTTTTTTTAAATGTAGTTTTAGCCAATAGTCAGGAATAGACAACAATTAACTGACAAAATATTCCTGTCAGAAGAATATATGTATCTCACACAGAGAGATGTTTTATGGAATTCAAAATGGGAATGATTAATGTGTAGAATCAAAAGTAAATAATAAGAATTGTGTTCATTTTTCAATGTCTACAACACAGTATATAGTTTATATTGTGTAACATTTGATAATTTAATATATACAAAAATATTTCCCTAATGTATACCACTTAATCTGTATATATGAAACATAAAATAACAAATGATTTATGTCATGTGTGTGTGTATTACAGATCTATGTATTTGTATTAAATCTTAGGCAAGATGCCATAGCATTCATCAGCCTGAAAAGTAATTTGAGTGCAAAGAAAGGGTTCCCCTGATTTAATCCACTTGATCTGATAAACAGAATACTGAAAACTGATGTAAACACAAGCTTTTATTTCTCACAGTGACGGAAGCAAGGGAGGCCGGAACTGGGATATCAACACTACTGTTGTGTGGTTAGGGCAGACTTTCTGGATGGCCAGTGACCTTTCCTTCGTAATAGCTTCTCTTAGTCATGACCAGAAAGCTTAAGTTTCCTCCTTTCATTTGCCATGAGGACATGATTCTCATTGATGACAGCTCTTCTTTCAAGATCTGACCTACCAAAGCTTAATTCCAAGTATTATTACCTTACCTTCACTTTCTTGTGCAAAGTTCAACATACTTGCATATATCATTCATTTATGTATTATCAGCTTCCCAAGACTTTTCTTCTTGCTACTCTGTAACAAAATTTTTATATTTAAAACCCTGTTTTTCTCTCCTGTGCCAAAATCTTAAAATTAGAATGCTAGTCTTTTTAAACTCTATCTCTGAAAGGAGTTTGAAGATAAGAAAAACTGATGTTTAGCTAAAAATTGACCTTAAAAACACACTTTATCAATATTTTTATGTTTTTAATAAAAATGGTCTTATTAGTTCATTGTTGTGCCAAAACTTGGTCAAGGGCATAAGAAATGGAGATAGAAACACATTGTAACATATATGTTTATAACAAAGAGTTTTTATAAACTAGTCAAAGCCTAACATTTTCTATATGATAATGATGATTTTAGTACATCACATCAGACTATGCACACTTTTTGAAATATTGCATAACAAAAATAAATCACTTGAAGAGAAAATTATAATTGATAAAAGCAGGCCCAAATCTGATCTAAAGTAAAATTGATAGATGATAAATATAGATTGTAAATTTAGATTTGGATAAATATGTATTAAAATCAAAATTAATTATCCAAAGAACTGAAACAAGACTATAATTGACTCTGACAAATGTGCCAATAAATTTCTTCTTTTTCTTCTTAATATATCTATTGAATATCAATTAAAGATGCTAAGAATCTGAGAAGAGATGGAAAGTTCAATAGTCTTTACTTAAGCATCCTTGAAATTATTGAGTGCATTTACTCTTACCTTGAACCTTTCAAGGTATATTCAGGTACATTATTGTATGAACTAGTATTTCTCTTAGATATAACCCTAATGAAACCCAAGGGTCTCTGCCAACTTCTCCTGGTAGAGATGTTGATTTCAGATACAGTATCTTTAGAATTCTCTCAGCCTGCTTTCTTGAGTTGTCATCTCATGGTTTCAGGATAGTCACTGTTTTTCTACAAGTCTTACTATGTCAGAATCATGAAAAGGCAGAAGGTTATTGTATTTTATGGAGAGTATCCCTATAAGCATCAAAGAGAACTTTTAGGAGTTATCTTTTCCTTAGCAAATTTCTGCTGTAATTTAACAAGGATTGAGGCAGAAGTAAACCAAATGTCACTTCTAGTTGAGAGCGTAATGAAAAACAGAACAGAAAAAGAGATGTCATGATTAAATTAAGTTTATCTTACTCGACAGTTTCGGGCTAGAAATACTGATATGGTTTCTGTTTAAAAAATACAATAAGGCTGAACATTTATAGAGCCCAAAAACAGGTTCTGCCTTAAAAATATGGTTACATTTTGATCACAAATTAAAATAAAATTAGTCCAGTGATTGTCTGAATTAATATACTATATCCTATCTCATGACTGAAACACGAAGTCATACAGTTTCTTTGAAATGTAAACTTACTGAATTTCAATGATCAGTCTTTTTTATTCTTACATGATATATAACAGAGATACATGTATTCCAATGTTTATAGCGGCACAGGTAACATGAGCTAAAAAGGGTGGAAGATGCCAAAATACCCACCAACAAATCAATGGATTCAAAATCTATGGTATATGTATACAATGGAGTATTACTTTTCCATAAAGACAGATAGATTTGAGGCTTTCGTAGGTAAACCGATGCCACTTTAGACGATCATGCTCAGGGGCAGGAACCAAACGCAGAAGGTTAAATATCACATGGTTTTTCTAATATGAAAAACTCAGAATACAGAAATTCTATAGAACAAAATGGAAGTAATAGTGGAAGTTAAGGGGGTTGGGACGGTGTGAGAATGCCCAGAATGAGGAGGTGAAGGGATTGGAATGGTTATAACACATGAGAACAAAATACTCAAGCTCAGTGTAGCCATTGTTTATTGCATGTGTGTGTGTGTGTGTGTGTGTGTGCGCGCGCACACGCATTCACATGGATATATATATATATATATATATATATATATATATATATATATATATATACACATATATATATACGTATATATATGTGTATATATATACACATATATATACAAATATATATATACATATATATACATATATATATATATGTATGTATGTGTGTGTGTGTGTGTGTATTCCATTAACCTTCCTCTTATAATTTATTCAGAAATAATAGCAACCAGAATCTTGGAAAATGTGTTAGAATGGAGTGAACATATTGCAGAAGCAAGTGAACCCAGCTAGTAGAAAAGTGAACTGTATTACAAGCTGTTGATTTTTTCCAGATTCATCTTTCATATCATCATTTCAGTGCTTTCTTCTTTAAATAGTGCTAATGAGAGAAAGCCCATGGTGAGACTCTTAAAAAAAATCCTCATGGTAAACAGGAACAGATTCTGCTACAGATAAAAAATAGGGTCAGTTTACTGCCACATGTGACTCCATTCATGAGTACAAAGGCCCATCATTTGCTTCACTTTGGGATGTGATTGGGTTCTCATCAGCTATTGTGGTTTGGACCTGGAATGTCCCCCAAAAATCTCATGAATTTGAATGTTATAGATTGTCTATGGAGCCGTGTGCTGTTGGGAGATTGGGACTAGTCTGGAGGGGTGCATTACAGGCATGTAAATTGGATTATAGGCATGTAGCAGGGGTTTACTACACTTTCCACACGTGGATCCAGGAGGGACTGATCACTGGGATGAGACCTGGAAGGATATATTAGCTGCTTCCTGCTTGGAAGCACCGGTCTCAACTTGTCTTGACGTGGCTTCCTATTGGTGATGTTGTGAGAAGCTGCCTCCACCTCTGTCTCTGCCATTTACTTCCATTGCTGCTGGTTGCCCCTGAATGGACGGTGACCTTCTGAAATTGTGAGCTAAAATAAATCTTTCCTCCCCTAAATTTCTGGATGTCGGGTACTGAGTCACAGCAATGAAAAAGTAACTGAGACATGAAGCCAATTCTCTGACTAATTTGGTTTTTTTCTTATGGGTGTGCAGAATATGTAGTGCAATGACATTTATAAAGTTGCAGATTTTTGCCACATGCTAGACTTCATTGAAGCCTGTCTTTACACCCATGTTTCCTCCACGGCTGTCTCATTACTCCCAGGTACAAACGCATGTCCAGTTTGAAGAGACTAATTTAGTCCACCCACTATTCAAAGCTCTTAACTCATTTTAAGAAAATCAAATCATTAAAATGCCTGATAAAATTATTAATGGAAAAATATTTCAGTTATAATTTTATATACTTTATTATATGTGGTGATATATTTGTTTCTGTCTCTCATTACGTGCCAAATGTTTCAGTTTTATAGGAGTGATATCAGCTTATTTTAATTCCTACCTCTCAACAAAAAATATGCATTTGAAAATTAATTAAAATGTGTCCTTAAAACTTGCAAATATTATTGATCTAGAATATACTTGAAATAAAATTATCAAATTTGAAGGAATCAAAACATGATACGACCCAGAAAACTCATTTTTTTATAAGCTGAATCCTGGGCTCTTGGTTCAAAAGGAAGAGTAAGGTTCTTGCTGGCCAGAGTGGCAGTGTGTTTTTAAGTATGGCTTGAATCTCACTAGACTATAATAAACTACAGTCACTGTATAGGCTGATAATGTTCCTGCTTTATACCGAATGTTTATAATTTCTCATGTAATTGATGCCAGCCTATGACAGATTTCTCCTAAATAAAAGTCAGATTTCATGCAAGTTTTTCATAATTGATCGTTGTATGAAAATAGAAAAAGAAATTTGTGTAGAGATATTTGCTATCTCCCTTCTTTTATGTGGGATGATTTCCAGGTAAAGGTTGAGACTTTAATATTATCTTATTTTTTCCTGCAGCATAATAACATATATTCTCAAAACTAGTGACATTTGTAAGTAGATTTTGCAAGGCTGTTTTATAAGATGTAATATTTTCATGAAAACGTCCAATGCTTCTAAAGAATTAGTGCATCATCAGCTAAAGAAGCCAACCCTGAAACTACAAACCACAATTATCCTCAGAGTTATCGTAAATGATTAAAGCTCATCTGGTGCAGTTGTTTTCGACTAGGAGCATTTTGCCCCCAGGGAAATTTAAAGCAATGTCTAAAGTAGTATTTCTCTTTCTATGATTAGGAGGGTGCTATTAACATTTAGTTAGGAGAATTCAGGCATCCAAGAAAACATTCTACACTACACAGGATACATATGGCTTTTGTCCTTCACTCTGTTGATGTCCTATGGAGTGGCATTTTACTATTTGCATATATTGAAAATATCAATAAAACTATATGAAAACAGCATGTTGCTGTCATAAAAACAGATGTATAGAGCAGCAAAACAGAAGCAAGAGCTAGAAGTAAATGCACACACCTTTGAGCAACTATTTCTTGACAAAGTTGATAGTAATATGAATTAGAGAAAGGACATTATTTTTAGCAATGGTCCTGAAAAATTGGACATCCATATGCAGAAGAACGGAAGTAGATATCTATTCTTTATTAGTTACAAAATTTTAGAAATGGATTCAATGCTTAAATAGAAGGCTTGAGATTATGAATTATTAGAAGAAAACATAGGAGACAGATTTAAAGACATTTGGATTGGCAAGAATTTTCTGCAGAATGCCTCTAACATGAAGAATACAAGAGCAAAAATAGTCAAATGATATTACACAAAACTAAAATGCCTCTTTACAGCAAAAACAAGGGAAGAGACAACATTTAGAATGCGGGGCTGTATTTGCAAACTATATATCTTAAAAAGCATTGATAACAAAGATATTCCGAAATCTCAGTAAGAAAATTAATAAACAACTTAATTCAAACATGGGCAATAGACATTTCTCAAAATAAGACACATAAGTAGATCCTAAGTAAATAAAACATACACAATGTCACCACTTTTCAGAAAATATGTATCAAAATTAAAGTGAGACAACACATCTCCTTAATAAAGTAGCTATTATCAAAAAGACTAATAAATGCAGGGGAGATTTTAAATTAGTGCACTACTATGGAAAATAATGAGGTTGTTTAGCAGAAATAAAACTATTATATGATTTGAAAAGCCCACTCCTTAGACTCAGATCCAGAAGTTATAAAGTCAATGTGTCCAAGGAGACACCGTCACTTATTCCCTGAAACACTCTTCATTTGGCAAAAAAGAAGGAAATTACCATGATGTCTAACAACTGATAAATTAATAAAGAAAATGTGATCTATACATTCGCAATGGAATATTATTCAACAACAGAAAAAAATAAGGGAATTTGGCACATATGAATCAAATTTGAGAATAGCACAGAAAGACAAGTGCTATATGATTCCATTAATACGTGGACCACAGGAAAAGTTGATCTCATAGCTCATAATAAAGAAATATTACCAGATGCTTAGAAGAACAAGTGGGGAAGAGTTGGGAAAATGTTGATCATTGAGTAGTAAGCAATATTTAAATAAGATCAAAACATTCTGATGTAGTGCTACATAGAAATAAGACTGTAGATAACAACGTGCTGTAACACATTTCAGAAAACTAGAAAAGATTTTGAATTTTTTACCACTAAGAAATAAAGGAGATAGACATGTTTAAACTGACTTAAACTTGGGATGTCACACCACAACATATTAACATGTAAAATTTTTATATTTTATATAGTAGTTTAAAAATCATATACTTATCATGATTTATGTGAAAAAATAGTTACAACATATGAAAATTGGCCTGACTTTCCACCTTGATATCTTTATGACTCCAATATCAAGTCTTACCTGAGTTTCCAACCCACAAGTGAGCCACTTGTGTTTCTAAACTTATATTTTGTTTTGAGACAGAACCTTGCTAATTCTCAGTTGCTTGGTCTGGACTCAAAAACTGATAGTCATCTGTTTCAGCCTTTCAGTGTTCTGGGATTATAGGCCTGAGCCAATGGATCCAACCTCTGTACTATTTTATATCCACTTCAGAGAAAAAAGAATTGTTGGGACTTTTAATGTCTATTCTTGTTGTATTTTACTTGTGAAATTGGAGAGAACCTGTTTTCTATTTGTGACTACCTCAGACATTCTTCTCTATCTGCATCTATATCTGGACAAACTCATATCATAAAACATGAAGACCAATGACTAGGGACATTCTCTGGTACAATAACTCCCTGGCCACATGACTTTTGGTTGCTGTCCTTTTTCATCATTGTTTTCTTAGAGGTACCTTTAAACAAAAGTGATTTAAGAATGAGATTCTCCTGTATCCATAGCAAAACCCAAGATTTGGGAAGCCAACCTTCCCCCGATGTTTTCCTTTATCCAAGGAGCCTCGCTAGTTTTCTGATTACTCTCAGGATCCCAGTGCCTTGCCCATTCCTGGGGACAAACTGAAGGAGAAAAATAGAGGGTCATCTGTGGGTCACTACTATTCAGTTTG
Organism: Ctenodactylus gundi; assembly: GCA_004027205.1. NCBI lineage: Eukaryota > Metazoa > Chordata > Mammalia > Rodentia > Ctenodactylidae > Ctenodactylus > Ctenodactylus gundi. Next base: position 48,236 of record PVKB01006564.1, read on the forward strand.
CTGTGCCAAGCTGAAAACCAAGGCCATTAAATATGAAAATCCACTCATTGTCTCAGGCCTGATTGTATCCTGTCTTTCAGATCAGTCTCGCCATAGTCATAGCAACCCTAATAGGCGGATGTGCATTGGACCACATCATTTGCAAGGTGTCTTTAACTAAGGAAAGTTTTGTTGAAAATATGTGTGATTAATGCCTTCAACTATTATCTCTAATTGAACAGACAAGAAAGGGGGCCACTTTGTCGGCTCAGATAAGCCTATTGCATGGCTATTAATGGCATATCCAAGCCTTGCTGAATTAATCTATTATTGCCCCTTGTCTTTGGTAACCATAACATGTTGTTGGAAGGCTGTGCAAAATTTCAGTAACTATTTGAAGCCTAGTTACAGTAACACTCCAGACATGGGTGTATGGGAAAAAGAGAAAGCTACTTAGTGTCTAAATTCATGTGTTGTACCATTTGAATTATATTAAGCTGTGGTTCCTTGTTTAAATGTGTTTATATCAGAGTGTTACATGACCATTAACTATTACACAGTTACATGCTAACTAATACCATTAACTATTCAGCAAGAGTCACAGAGTTGTAGTTGCAGTATAATTAAACAAAGGGTCAGTAAGAAACAAGCAAAGTTTAGAAGAGCAAAAATATTTCTGCGACTACGCACTCATCATCGTGTATGTAACCCGGGCAGAATATGGCTTGCGGGGAACACAGTATTGGAGAACAAATTCTTACCAATGAGCAGATTTTCCTTCTGAAGGAGTGGCCTCCCTGCAAAGGCTGAAGAGGGAAGAATTTGGGTTACAATCAAGTGCACAGAGAAGAATTGGCATAGATATTTTAGGGTAGATATTTCTAAAGTAGATGTAAACAAAAACAGTAACTAAATGTGTTACTAAAAAAGAATAGGAGCAAAGTATATTTCACAAGTCAATGAGTCCTATTTAAAATTTCAACGAATTTGTGCTGATCAAATATAAAATGTAGAAAAAATCACATATGACAAATTAAAAATATAAGAATTTGTAAATAATTGTGTATATAAACACAGTTTTTATCCATCAGTTTGTTGATGGGTATTTTAACAACTTCCACAGCTTAGCTATTGTTAGTTGTGCTGCTGTGAATATGGATACACATGCATTTCACTTATACTTTGCTTTTAAATGTTTTGGAAAGGTATCCAAAAGGAGTATCGCTGGATTGAATGAAATCTTTATTTTTAGCCTTGGAATCCATAAATTTTTTTATATTATAATTCAGTTTCTGTAAAAGCAATTGAAAATATAAAGCATCTCTGTATATATATATGTATGTATATATATATATATATATATATATATATATATATATATATATATAATTATTGATAATTATATCCGTATATATATTGAAATTGTTATATTCTAAATCCATTAGATAACACATAGGAAGAAAAATAAAATATAGAAAATGTCTAGCATAGAAAAAAGTAACTTAAATGAGCTCAAATGTGGTTTAAAGTGCACTCTGCTGAAGGATAAGTAAACATCCTCAGAAAAAAAAATAATGTCTGTAACATTCTATCAGGCATTACTTATGTAGTTAATCTCAATTTTTGTAATATATTCATGTTTTTCAATTTTTGTAAACATGACATAACTTATCAATGCATTTCCTTAATAAAACATGAGTCTCAGATTCAAATCTAAGTCTGCTTTATTGTGAGTCCACTTCACTTTGAAATATAAGTGCTATTGCATCCTGCTTATAAACTTACTTACAAGTGTTGATAAGCTGATAAACTGATCATTTAAAAATATTTACATATATTTCCTTATGCCACATAATAAGATAGGGTTAAATTATCAAAATAATTTCTTAGCAATAAAATTAAACAAAATTAAATAAGTAAAATTCACTTATTTATTCTTGTATAATGCAAAATGGTACTATCATACTTTTGTGAACATTTAAATCAAAAGAAAATTGTGCCAGAGATTCTGTGGCTAATGTTTTAATCCTCTATATGATTTTTTGCCCTCGTCTGTAAAATGTAGCCAGCAATATTCTACATACAAGCAAATTTGACTGCACATTTTTTGTTTAAAAATTGTAAAAATCTTTCAAGCATCTCTAAGTGAAGCTAAAATATCTTACCTGACTTTATTCACAACAGCATAGTGTATTGTGTTATCTGCTACAGCAAGTCTGCCATACATGAAGGACCCGAATCTCATTCAACTACTTAAATCACAGGGTCCAAGACAGAAAAAAGTAACATTATTGTGTCCATCAGTAACATAAAATTTTACTATTTCTTAGAAATAAAATAATTTAATCATTTCTATGAGCTAATATTCTCAATTTTTTTCAAAAGACACTTTAATAGCTATATTTCCTAACAGAGCAGAAAGAGCTAGGAAAGGGGTGAACCTCTGAAAAAGGGGTGGGCAGAAATGCTCATTGATTACTCAAGTTCCATGCCTCTAAGGTGTTACAGAATTTGTAATTCATTCATGAACAATTATATATATATATATATATATATATATATATATATATATATATATCTTATATAATTAGGCAAGAAGAAATCTAAGATTTCATGCATAATACAATTTTTAAATTCCTAAATCATCATGTACCCCTAATGTCTTGAAGTCTGACATTCTTTTTTAGAAAAGAAAAGAACTGGTAATACAATAAAAATGTTTTTTGATGACTTAACTAACATCTCAAATATTGCCATGATTTTCTAGATTTTGGAGGAATAGTTACTTTTGCATGTTCTTAAAAGTAACAGGAAAATAATCTTGTCACTGTGGGTCATGCTGAAATGTATTCCTATATTTGTATATTTTTCTTATTTTGATGCTACAATACTTCATACTAAAGAGATAATAGATGAGCAAAGAATCAAATCAACAGACTAATGGATCCAAAATCTGTGGTATATAGACACAATGGAGTACTACTGTTCCTTAAAGACAGGTAGACTTAAGGCTTTTGTAAGTAAGAGGATGCAACTTGAGACCACCATGCTTAGTGCAGTAAGTCAAGCTAAGAAGGTTAAATATCACGTGGTTTCTCTAATATGAGAAACCCAGAATACAAGCATTTTATAGAAGCAAATAGGTTTGATACTGCGAGTCAGGGGAACAAGGGAAGAAACAGGAGGGCCAAAATGGAGAGTGGAGGGATTGTAATTTTCATACAATATACACGTGCAAAAATACTTAAGATCAATGTAATCCTTGTGCATCACATTATATAGATAGATAGATAGATAGATAGATAGATAGATAGATAGATAGATAGATATAGATGCATATATATATATGGTAACAAAATGGGAAGAAAGAAAAAAGAATTAAGTAAATAATTCTAGTGAATACTAATGAAACATTATGCATACTGATGAAAAGTTACTTAGTTTAAGTATGTTTTCAAATCAATTATGATAAATAGCACTTTTATGGGTTTTTCAGACAGAGGTGAGACACCAAGACTTGGGCATGGTGCAACTTTCATTTTTCAGGCATGAACTTTGTGGATTAATATCCACAGACTGAGCCCCATGCACAGTAGTAGGTTAGTTATAGGAGCAAAGGTATAGGTATAGGTATGGGTTAGGTATAGGAGCAAAGCAAGAAGAATAAAACAGGTAAGATTTCACAGAGAGAAACCACACTGTTATACAGCTACATTTTTTGAAGTTATTTTTTACCCTTGAGGGAGCTCTTCAGTTTGCACAACATGGGGTGACTAAATTCCTAGCAGAAAGGTGTAGGTTCATCAGCTGGCGCATCAGAAAACTGTTTGAGATGACTGGTGGTCGAAAATTAAGAGAGGAATGTTAAAACAAGAAGCCATAGGTGGGCAAAGGTCAACAATACTACATATAAAATCCTATCAAATGTTTGGCTGACCCTTGAACAGTCCAGAGAAAAGCACACTCCATGGAGTATGCAGGCAAAATATGCAGTGATGTAAAAGCCGAACAGAGATTTCAGTGGCTACCATTTTAAGGCAGATAGAATTGAAAGTGGAGGCTTGCCATGTTACAGTTCTTTTTGTTTCAAAGTTCATATTCGATTTTTTAAAAAAATCACTCCATTTTTTCTTCAAGAGAAAATGTCTATTTTTTCACTATTTCCTCTTATGGCCATATATATTTTTAAAATTCATACTTATAATATCTTTAGTAAAAATTTGCCTTGACTTATTAAACCAAATTTCTTAAGTCAATTTTCATTTGGGTTTACTTTGTTTTTATCTCTCAGCAGTTTACATTTTCTTGTTATGTTAAACGTATGTATGATGTTTTCTGTCAATAATGAATAGAAGCATAGTATATAAATGAACATTATAAATCTTCATTTATCTAGATCTTCCTTAATACTGGATTATGGGGAATGTCATGACACATTTTTGTAACAGATGGTGTCAGGTCATTTTTTAGAAGTACTAGAGTCGTATACATCTATGCTATTGCTATCTCACACGACAGCTGATAGTTATAGCTTCTTTCTAAAAAACATTGAGCTAGTTAGATAAGTTTTGGAAGTTTGACAGCAGTTGAAGACAGAAGATCAAACTGTGCATATTTGTCATATTTCACAGTTTAATTTCCATACAGAGAAGGACATGCATACCAACCTTGTGGAAAATTGTTTTATAAGAACTATGCGTTATAAGAACATCAGTGCCAGCAATGGTTTACAAAATCCCATAGGGATCACTTAGTTTTCAATTATACTTTTTTGTCAGGGAGCTCTCCAAGATTATGGCAGCAAAACAAAAACATTAATCTACTCAAATCACCATTACATGACATGAGAGGCTGGCAGAAACATTGAGCATCCCTTATTCAATCATTCACAACCATTAGAAGAGATTGGGGTGTGTAAGCAAACTCAACATTTAGGTTCCTCAAAAACTCACAGAAGTTCATTTTTGCCACATACAAAACATCTGCAGTCTGGCCATTAAATATGAGGAAAGAAAAATTTTTGAAGCCACTGATAACTGGTGATGAGAAGTGAATGGTTCACAACAATGTGTTGTGCAAAGAGCCTTGGTCTGATGTGATGATTCACTTCAAAGACATCAAAAGCAGACATTCATCAGAGAAACGTAGGCTTTTAGAAGTGTCATGTCTTTGAAGATCCTACCACAGAACCAAACAATCAATTCAAACATGTACAGTTGGAAGTCAAAGAGTTTGAATGAATCCATCATCGACAAGTGTCGAAAGATTATCAGTCTTCAAGGAGTTGTGTTCCATCACAACAATTTGGGACTACACATAAATTTGGTCGCCTATCAAAATGTATTGGAGCTTGGAGGGGTGTGTTGGCACACCGACCACACTTGCCTTACCTTGTGATGATACACTTCTACTTGTTTTGCTGTCTTCAAAACTCGTTGTATTGTAAAATGTTCAGTTTGGATGAGGCTGTAATTCAGTACCTTGATTTTTTTTTTTTGCCAAGAAAAAATGAGTCTTTTGATGATCAAGGAATAATGAATCTCACTTATAGATGGCAATGGTAACAAAATGAAATGGATACACCATCATTGACTGATCTTTGTTCTTTATATAAAAGAGCTAGGAAACAACACAGACAATATATATTATGACCTTTCCAATAACTCAGTATAGCTAACATATTTCAAAATTTCCCATATATACTTATTGGTGCTTATTATCAAGCATTTATTAAATTTGTACTATTGTATTAAAATTTCTATCTTAGGATTTTCATTGTTTGTGTATTGTAATATATATTCAAGACTCAAGATATTATATATCTATGGTGTTTTTGAGTATGAATAATTCACTAATTCTAGTAGCCTTTGGTTGATTACTTAGTATTTTTATACATACAATTCTGAGCCAAAGAAGACATGTACCTGTTCAGTTCCACTTTGAGGTATTTGATTTTAACATATATTCCCTTCTGTTTAAATTGACACACCTTACAATAATGCTATACAGTCTATAGATTTTGAGAAGCATATTAGAGAATATATCTAACTTTATAATATCACACAGAATACTTTCATTGCCCTGTAATCTTCTATGCTCCACATATCTACCCCTCTCTTTCCTAAAATTCCCAGAACTATTGATCTTTCAATTGGCCCTATAGTTTCAGCCTTTCCACAGTATCTTACACTTGAATCAGAAAATATGAAGCCATTACAGATTGGCCTCTTTTACTTACATTTATATTTATTTAAGTGCTTTCTTGCTTTTAAAATTTCTATTAAGTACTGTGTAGTAGCCCATTGCCTAGTTATATCAAAGTCTATTTATCCACCTCTTAAAAAGACATTTTGTTATTTCCAGGTTTTGACAGTTATTAATAATGCTGCCGTAGAGACTTATTTTGTGCAGATTTTTGTACAGGCATTACATTTCACCCCCTCTAGGAGCACAGTAAGGACTATGGGTGCTGGATTCTATAGCAAGTGGGTACTTAAGTTTTTAAAATGGTAAAACATTGAACTTGTCTTACTATTCAAAATGCACAAGAGTGCATAGCTGTACACTTTTAGTATCATTTATTTATTTATTTATATTGTTTACTGCCTTTGTCCTCACATTCTATATTGTAAACTACAATAGAAAAGAGGTTACCTTTCTCCATTCATTTACTTCTGTCTTCTTGGTATTAAGGAGTTTGAAAATTAGGTTGAATAATTAAAACAAAATTATGTACAATAGATTCAGTAATACTGATTCTTGGTGTCTTCCCCAAAAGTTAAAAGCAACATATAATAAAGACACATAGGTACCCATTTATAGCAGCGCAGCTAACAATAGCTAAATTGTGGAAGACGTTAAAATACACACCAACAGACCAATGGACACAAAAAATGTGATTCATTTATACAATGGAGGACTATTCCACCATAAAGACAAATAAATAATTTTACAGCTTTTGTAGGCAAATGAACCTAACTTGAGACAACCACCCCTAGATGCTTAGTAAAGTGAGTCAAATGCAGGTTAAGCATCACATAGTTTCTCTAATATGAGAAAGCCAGAATACAGGCAGTTCATAAAAACAACTGGGTATGATGATAGGAGTTAGGGAGGATGAGGGAGGAAACAGGAAGACCAAAAAGAGTGTGGGGGGGATTGTGATGTGGATCTAATATATATATATGTGCACAAAACACTCAAGCTCAATACAACCAATGTGTATCTGTGTATCATATATATATATATATATATATATATATATATATATATATATATATATATAATTGCTAAAAAATTTAAAACATTAAGTATAAATTTATACAGAACAAATTTCTATGTATTCCTAAATAGTTTTAGAAAAGGTAGTTTTTAGGAATGATTCATATTAACTACCTATTACTTGCATTAGTTATTATATAAACATTGAACTATAAATAAAGTAATAAAAGCATTTATTTATAAAATAAGCAGTGAACAAATACTATGACTTTATAATTGATTTAAGTAGATACATTAAATCATACTCAGGAGAAAAGGAACAAATAATCATACAGAACTTCTGAGATGTTAGTGCTATGTGCTTATTTTCAGTTTATTTGGAAGTCATTTGTATAATGCTGCATATGCTTGAAGAAAAATTTCTCTTTAATTGTCATCATATTTCAGAAGCACAGCAAGAAGCCCATTAGCTATGACCTTGTCAGAAGAGAAAACAGGAGAAACATAGTAAGAATGATAGACTCTTTCTTTGGAAGTACACAATTGGTATTGAGAGCAGATTTTCCTAGCTCATTAATAACAAGTTTCTTAATGTTCATCCTTAATTATTTTAAAACTAATTCTAATAGAAGCAAATTCCAATTAAATGTTTGATAAATCATTGTTGGCACTATAGGAAAAGAACATGCACAAAATTGTAGCGTATCAATTCAGAATAGCAATTTGTATTTCAAATTTTAGTTATATAAAAAATTGTTGCAGACACATTAGATTAAAAATACAACTTATAATATCTTCAGATCTTACGGAGTGCTTGGATGGTTCTTTTTCTAGTTGCATGAGCATTTATAAGGTGACTGCCCTCAGCTACCAAGTCCATTGTGTTCAATGTCAACTCTGTTTTCACTCATTGCTTTGGCCATTGCTATCTCTCAAGAGAGACAGATTGGTTCTCTTCTACAGAGTCTCTTATCTTCCAAGATGTTGACTAGACCCCTTTTTAAGAGACCAGAAATATCCCAGGAAGGTGAATATAGAGGCTGCAAAACATCAAGTGGATTGGACTCTAGACCTTTTAGAACATCACTTTTTTTTGGGTGGGGGGGGGCGGGTTACAGGACGGAAGGCCTACCTGCTAGAGGTCATACAGGTCAGCCCTCTCCTGTAGGGCATTCATGATATGTCTCCCTGTTTCCTGAAGTCTAGATGAAGCATTTCCTTCAGGATGATCTTATATTCTCATTAAGCTTTCAAAAGACTCTAAGTCAGGCCCGTCTAGAAAAGATTGTCAAAATCTACTGACAGGAGAGTTTTGCACATCTGCAAAATTCCTGACCATGGTATGATCCCTTCACACATGCAGGTCGCGCCACACTCAACAGGAGGTAAGTGGTACAAGTTACACATGTAAAATATGGACTTTTATCTTAGTTGTGCTTTTCGTTACATACTTTTCCCCATTTTATTAATATGTACATATGCAGTACATAATATTTATATTGAACTTGAGTATTTTGTGCACATATATACGGTGTCAGCATTGCAAACTCTTCCCCTCTCTTTTTTGACCCTCCCACACATTTTTTCTCCCCCCAACTCCCATTAATCCCCTCATTTAGTTCTGTGAAATGACTACATTTTAAATTTCTCATATTAGAGAAACCATTCAATATTTAACCTTACTTGTCTGACCCACTTCCCTGAACATAATGGTTTCAAGTTGCATCTACTTACCCGAAAAGCCTCAAAAGGATGAGCACTATTCCATTGTGCACATATACCACAATTTGTGTATCCATTGGTCTGTTGATGGGTATTTTGGTGTCTTCCACAGTTTAGTTATTGCTATGAACACAGGTATACATCACCTCTACTACAACTTGTTAATCAAAGAAAGTAATGAAAGCTGCCAAGAATCAAGGAGTAGTGAAATAGTTTTCTTTACCAAGACATACTTCATAAAACATAGGGATGCATTTAACTTACCCAAGAACCTTAAAGCAAGTTCAGAATATTTGACAATAAACCATGAGTCATAGAGGTTGCATTTTAGACTTTCTAACCACACAAAGACTTATAGGAGTTTCTAATTAAAAGATGTAAAAAAAAAGAAAAATAGTCAATGTAAGATAACCAAACTGTAATATGCAATTGTATGATTTATTTTTCAGTAATCTCTTAGTTCTATTATTTATTTTTATTGAAATTACAGTTAAATATACATAAAAGAACTTAAATAATAAAAGTAGGGACAAACCAAAGTTATCTTTGAAGCAAATAAATTATAGATATGATTGAGCTTCTTTGTGTTATTTAATAAAGTGAATATAAAAGTATTAAATGTAAACACTGACACCGCGTATTTTGTGATTCCATTGAAGAGACAATATATGAATTACTGAATGGCTCAAACTCTTTTTTTCAAAAGTTTAGTGCCTGTGCCTGCTGTTAATATGTCACACAGGATATTAGTTACTGGCATTAATATCACTAATAGATGAAAGGCAAGATATAAACCATATTATTAAATATCATATTCAAATAGGACTGGAAAGGAAGAAAGGCTTAAAGGAAATGGTAAGAGCTAAGAGGAATTGATCTGTAGGCGCAATCTATACAGACAAGAAACAAGCTTTAAAAAAATGCCCTTTTAAGCTGGAATCACCAATCTCTGGCCCTTAAAGCCATACC